>BOPN01004548.1:30000-32500 GCA_017312705.2 Penaeus japonicus
GCGCGAATTTTGCTGAAAATGTACGAGTCATATTTCCCATACCACTACTGTATTTTGTCTTTCAGGCTTATCCTGCAGGACCTCGATGTACTGCACTCGGTGTCCGGTGGCCTCTATAGTGCAGGATTCACTCGTTTCATGGCAGGAAATGTGTTTCTCGGCACCATGGCTTCCCCGGAAATTTCACAGTTTGTTGCGCACATTGGGTGGGGAGGGATGGGAGGGGAGGGGAGGGGGTTGTCTCTGAAGGTCGCTTTGTTATCATGATTATTACCTTTTTTTGTGTTTTGTTTTAACTTTCTTTTTTCTGGAATTGCTACGGTGTAGAGCTGTGCAGGAGCAGATTAAAAAAAAAAAATGTTACTTAAAGGAGTGAGAAAAAGTAAGGGAAAGGAAACGGCATGTGAAATGAAAGACAAGAAAGAGAAGATTTTAATTTCTTCCTCTATTTCTCTCTCACTCTCTCTCTCTTTCAAAAAAAAAGAAAAAGAGAGAGAAAAAAAAGGCCAGATTTTCCTTTCAAGTAATTCAAAACACCAAATATACAACAAAACATAACAATCACCAACAACCCACCGAAGTTCAGACTCTAATGAAAACACAACACTCTACCAACGCAACATCCGCCCCCCCCACCCCCCACCCCCTCCCCTGAAACCTAGCCTTCCGTAGTTAAGCCTTAATCGGCAACTATTTCCGTAGTTGAGATACCTTCGCAGCTTCCTAATCTGCTTACTATAGTACTCCCAGCTGTTAAGGCGCTAGATATGGATTTACGAGTGGCGTTATAGCCTCTAAGGGCCTTGTGATTTTCCTTGATTTCTTTCTTCATGCTGGAAGATGTTCTTGCGTCTGTAAGATTTCGTTGCTGTTGATCAAAAGAGGTTGTTGTCTTTTGGGATTCGATATTTGTGATGTAGACGCGGTTTAAAGATTTTTTTTTTTTTTTTTTGTGATCTGGCATAATCTATTGAGGATTATTACGCAACGTCGGAATGAAATAGAATGAAAGAAAGTAAGAAGAACCATCCTGTTTTCGAAGAATATACTTTAAGGACTGATATTTCGTAAAGTTTATCTGCCCTTTCGAAACGGGAAGTAATTGGTGCGTTTATACAGGTCATGCGTTAACCGTTTCGAAACCATAAATAGGACTGGGAAAATCATATCAATATACCATCATACCACACACAAACACACACTCGCATAAACGCACATATCATTAATTTCTAGCTCATATACGTTCACACACACACACACACACACACACACACACACACACGCACGTACGCAAACAAACAAGCACACACGTAAGCATCACCCCATGTACTCTTCTCATGCCATCGTCCGGCCCAGCGCGAGCATGAAGCGGCGGCGATGGCGGAGGCGGAGGCGGCGGCAGCGGCCCGGCTCGAGGTCGGGTCTAGACTGTACAAGTCATACTTGGGGCTCGGCCAAGATCCTAAAGGCGACCCTGTAATCGGGTTCGCCTGACTGCTCCTCGTGGGTAAGGACGAGGGGGGATTGGGGGATGGGGGGGGGGGATGGGGGGGGGATACACGTAGGCCTATGGCGAAGGAGGCCGGAAGGAAGGGGACAGCCGGGAAATAATGCAGGTCGGATCTTCGGAGTGGTCCGTTTTGCCGGAGTTCGGTTTAATGGAGTCTGGATTTCGAGCGGCTTCATGGTGATGGTTCTACAGGCTATGGGATGTGATTTTGAATCTTATGGTGGAAGTACGTAAGGATTAGACTCACCTACAGTCTATCCGCTGTATTTAGGTATGTACGGGGACACGGTACATGCGATTTTCACACGTAGTCCTTCTATACATTAGAGTCAGAATTGCTTATTTGATGAATATACTCTACGTATACATGTAATACTTCTTTAAGATTTTTTATTCCTCTATTGACTATATTTCTTGATATTCCTGAGATTAGTAACCGCCGGTGATCTATTGTATGCGGATATTTTGAATGATATGTTTAGGCGCCATAAAGATCGTTATTGTTGTGCTAACGGCCGGGAACGAACGACCTTGTCCGGATACGTGCTCTTGGCTCAGTCTTAGGCAAAGGTAAACTTTTATCGTATTCGGATCCTTAAAACTTGCTTGTAATCACTATTTTTTCCTCGTTTATTTTGGAAGATATCTTTTATTTATAAGGTATCTCCATGAAAGAAAGAAAGAAAGAAAAAAACATTTTTTTCCATATTAGTATTGTGGTTTGTATTTTGAAATCCCATTAAAACGAACGGTTTATCATATCCCGGATGTAATGAATTGCCCTTTTTTATTACGTGATCACATTAATTTTGTCTTTTATCTATTCTTATTTTTTTTGAGAGTGTATTTATGACTTCCGAAGAGGACAGAAAACTTTATTTGACCTTTTTTTCTGCGTTTTTTTTTTTTTTCGTTTTCGTTTTTTTTTTTTTTTTTTTTTTTTTTTTTTTTTTTTTTTTTTTTTTGTCTGGTGAAATTACCTTCAGTTAC
>BOPN01004548.1:37500-45000 GCA_017312705.2 Penaeus japonicus
GCTGTTCCAGAACATTACTTGAAATACATAGAAGCCAAAGTACGGGCGAATTGCCGCATCTATTTAGAATATAAATTTGATGCAATCCTAAGGGTTGGAGGGAAATTGCAACAATATATTCTCTGATATTGCAGAGATCTGACGGAATATAATTTAGGATAATGAACTAGTCCCAGGGTTAAATACACTTGCAGTTTATGTAGCTGAATCTGGCACTTCATTTGCATATTTCAGAAGTGGGGATTTCAAGTAAATCATAAGTCAGTTTGAAAAGGGTTTCGGAATTACTCCGCCTTGTAAATTGTCCAGTTAATGAACAGCGCAGTTCAAACGTCATGCCTTTCGGTGCGTGCGTTTGTGTTAAAATAGAAGCAGACATATAAATGGTTTGCATTTCTCTGTCTCTTTCTTTCGCTTTCCAGATATTTCGATACACACCTGCTTATGTACAAATATGTGTGTGTGTGTGTGTGTGTGTGTGTGTGTGTGTGTGTGTGTGTGTGTGCGTGTGTGTGTGTGCGTTTATATATATATATATATATATATATATATATATATAGATAGATAGATAGATAGATAGATAGATAGATATATAGATATATGTATATATGTATATATATATATATATATATATATATATATATATATATATATATATATTTACATATACGTATATATATACATACATGTATATGTAAATAGATAAATATATATATATATATATATATATATATATATATATATATATATATATACATATACATATATATACATACCTGTATATGTATCTATATGCACATATATATACAGAAACATTTACAAACATAAATTCAAATACACGCACGCACACACATAGATATGTATATACTGTATATACACATATATATGCATAAACATACACACACACACACACACACACACACACATACCTACAAATACACACTTATATGTACATATTCATATATGCACATGCATTTGGTATGAGTGCGTCCCAGTTTGTGAAAAAAAAAAAAAACACGAAAAACGCCGTTAATGATAGCAAGGGAAAAAAATACAAAAGTGTAAATAAATCCCTAGAGAAAAAAAAATAATAATAACATAGAAAAAATATAAAAGTAAGAAAGATAAAAAGATAAATACACTAAAAATAGCAACGCAGAAAAGGAAAGGCATCAAACGCATAATAAATTGATGCATCTAATTAGAGATTTTGCATCATTCATTCCAGTTTGAAGAATTCCTCTTTGAACGCACCATCATCCAGGTCGGGAATTCGCACTCTTGAACGGGTGTTTTCCCGGGAAAGAACCGTCCTTTGCTAACGTTCTATGGTGAGATTTTCGACCCTATAGGATTCGAGTAATAGCCTTGTATTGTCCCTTACTTGACGATTAGGGTTGTGATTCTTATTTTCTTCTCGAAGAAAAGAGGGAATCTGTTAGTATGTTTGTTTTTTGGCTTCATCTATTTTCTTTGTTTGAAGGAGGGGGGGGGGGGCGGGGTGCTTTGTGGCTGAAACTCAGCATTGAGAATATAAATATGTATACATTCGTCTAAGAGATAGATAGATAGAGAGAGAGAGGGGGGGGGGAGGGAGAGAGAGAGAGAGAAGGAAACAAAGAGAAAGAGAGAGAGAGGAGAGAGAAGGAAACAAAGAGAAAGAGAGAGAGCGAGACAGAAGGAAAGAGAGAGAAAGAGAAAGAGAGAGTTGGGTGGGGGGCCGGGGTAGAGAGAGAGATAAGGAAACAGAGAGAAAGAGAGAGAGAGAGAAAGGGAGAAAGATAGAAATAAAGAGAGAGAAAAAAAGAGATCTGTCCATCTGTCTAGTTGTCTGTCTGTTTATCCACACAAATAAACATTCTATTGGTTTACACATAAGATAGAAAGAGAGAAGGAGAGAGAGAGAAAAAAAAGAGAAAGAGAAAGCAGGAGAGAGAGGGGGGGGAACGAGAGAGATAGAGATAAATAAAGAGAGAGAGTGAGAGAGAGAAGAAATTAAAAGCACTTTTTTATTTATTTTCATTTTTTAAAACAATGACGCAATAGAAAAAAAAATCCTAAAGACAGTCTCTCCTTATCATATGGTATGAAAAATGACAAAGTTAAATCATATTTCCTAATTTTGGACAGGAGGTGATATATCAACTAGATCGATACTGTGACAATAAGATTTGCCAATAGAAATAAATGGTTACAGATAAGAGGATCAATGACATAGCCAAATAAACGATATATAGATACAGAAGAGATGTAAAGCGTCCAGCATAATAAATGATAGTGTCGGCTTATCTAACTAATATTGTTCGTAGGCCAGAAAAAGACCAGTTTAGATGCCTATCTGTGATTGCTTTTTTTCTGTTTTTGTTTAAGAAACAGTGAGGAGACTTTTTTTTTCCTTAGTGTGAGATGTAATTGTAGATTTTTTTTTATTTATTTTTTTTTTTTAGTTTTTTAGTTTTTTAGTTTTAGTTTTTTTTTTTTAGTTTCGATCAACGGGAGAGATGAAAAGAAGGCAAACAACATCAGGAGAGATTGCTCTTGATATCATTTTATTTTATTTTATTTTATTATAAGATAGAACAAGATACATTATCCATGTGTTTTACCTAATTATATGATGCCGTAAGAAAGATGTAGGTCTGAAAGAGAGGGATAAATCTACTGTATAAAGAAAGAGTAGACACATGGAAGAAAAAAAATAAGTAGGGGAACGGGTAGTAAGACAAATTGAGAGGAAGAAGGGGAGAAGGCGAGTGATGGAGACAAGCTGGGAGAAGCGAAGCGTGAGAGAGAGAGAGGGGGGGGGGGAGATAGAGAGAGAGAGAGAGAGAGAGAGAGAGAGAGAGAGAGAGAGAGAGAGAGAGAATAATGAGGGGGTGGAGATAAAGAGAGAGCTGGGGGAAGGGAAGCGAGAGAGAGAGAGAGAGAGAGAGAGAGAGAGAGAGAGAGAGAGAGAGAGACAGAGACAGAGCGAGAGAGAGAGAGAGACAGACAGAGAGAGAGACAGACAGACAGAACGAGAGAGAGACAGACAGACAGACAGAGAGAGAGACAGAGCGAGAGAGAGAGACAGACAGAGACAGAGCGAGAGAGAGAGAGCGTGTGGGAGCGAGAAGAGCATGTGAACAGGGTTTGTGGGCAGCTCATAGCGAAAGCAGGTGAGGCATAAGATGAGGTCGACTTTGTGATGTAAATTGCTCTGCCGTGTGTAGTGTAGCCTGGGTCGAGTGCCTCTTGTTTCATGTGTATATTTCGAGAATTTCTCAATTGGGATATTGGCCATTTTTCACAATTTTTCTGCATATTTTTTCATTTTGTTTAACTATTTCCTTAAAATTGTCCGCATAATTTCCAACTTTTTTTTTCATATATTTCTAATTTTTCTTCCAATTTTTTCTTTAAATCTTTCTCTTTCTCTTCATATCAAAATTCATCTTTACTTTCATTCTTCTCTTTTTTTCCGTGTCATCTGTCCTTTCTCTCTAACGTTTCCTTTTACTTTATTTTCTTTCTATAGCGAGAATACTAAGAAAGAGTCTTAGTTCTCTCTTTTATATTTATTTATTTATTTTTCACATTTCTTCGTCTTCTTTTTCAGTCTCACCTTCTCACCTCTCATCACACCCTCTCATCACATCTCCCCTTTCGCCCCACCTTCTTCTCCCCTCTCATCACATTTCCTCCTATCCGCTACGCCCCCCCCCCCCCTTCCTTTCTCTCCCTCATCACTCTTCCTCTTCTTTATTCTCATTATATCTGTTTCCTCTTCCAGGGCTCTTCACCTCACGACACTCATCTACGTCGCTTGTTCTCTCCTCCCCCCCCCCTCTTTCTCTTTCTCTCTCTCTCTCTCTCTCTCTCTCTCTTTCTCTCTCTCTCTCTCTCTCTCTCTCCTTTTCTCTTTCACTATTTATATTCTCTCTATCTATCCATTTATCTCTCGCTCTCTCTCTCTCTTTATATCTCTCACTCACCTTCTTTCTCTTTCACTCACTCTACCTTTCTCTATCTCTCTAGCTATCTGTCTTTCTCTCGCTCTCTCTTTTTATTCTTATTTCTGTCGTTCATCCACCCCCCCCCTTTCTCTCTCTCTCTCTCTCTCTCTCTCTCTCTCTCTCTCTCTCTCTCTCTCTCTCTCTCTCTCTCTCTATCTATCTATCTGTCTTGTTTTAGGATTAGATTTTCTTTATATGGAAGAAAGTTTAGTATAATCTCTAGTAATAATTTTTTTTTATTTCATACAGTTTCTAAATCTCTCTCATTTTTTCCCTCTTCTTTTTCCTCCATATGTACGTTTCCCTCTCCTTCTCAAACTTCTCCTTCTACCCTTCTGATCCAACCTTACCTCTCCACCTATCTATCACCCTACCTCTTCTTCCCCCTATTTCCTATAATTATCCGCTTCCTCTCCCATTTCCCTTCACCTCAAGCCTTCCCCCTTCTACCTCTCCCTCCCTTCCCCACTCCCACCCCCCACCCCCTTTACATCGCGTTCTATCATTGGTCCGGGGCTGGAGTTGGCACACGCCCAGGTTGTTCCCAAGTGCCCTGGCCCGCCCACATCCGGGAACGCAGCGTGGGAGGGGCTTCGAACGTGCTACATATATAAACGAGAATTGGAGCGTTCTGTTGGGAGAAAGAAAAGGATTTTTTTTTTTTTTATTAGTTTATAACATTTTTATTTCTCTTGTTTTCTTTTTGTTGCTAGTTATTTCTTTGGGTTCTGAATCAAAAGGGTATTTTTTAAAAATTTGTTTATATATATATATATATATATATATATATATATATATATATATATATATATATATATTTTTTTTTTTTTTTTTTTTTGAGCCTGATATTGCTCCACCGACTATTCAATTCTTAGGCCTATACTATATGTCTTCTCAGCACATATCTATATCGGTCACCTTTTTCTTTTTTCTTTTTTTTTGGGGGGGTGGAGGCAAAGGTCATTTCCTCCCAGATATCTTCTCTGTCACATAATTGAAGTAGTTTTTTTTTTTTTTTTTCCTATTTTCCCGTTTCCCCCTGTTTTTGCCCTGAAGTAGGCTTTTCTCTATCCTATTAGATATATTACAGTGAGGGCATTTACTGAGACACAGAATAGAGACTTCTACTATGTCTTCTTAAGACGTATTTACAAATTGTAACAGTAATAACAATGTTGATGACAATGATAATAACAATGATAATGATGAAGATAGTGATGATGATGATGATGAAGATTGTGATGATGATGATAAAAATAGTAATACTGATGATGATAATGACAATAAAAACAAAATGATGATAGTTATAGTAATAATAACAATAACGACGACAACAAAACAACATCAAAAACAACAACAACTACAATGATAATAATAATAATGATGAGGATGATAGTATCAGTAACCCAACGAAGACAAAACAGAACTCTCTCTCCCTGTATAAAAACTCGACGCAAAGAACTCCCCAACAATCCAGCATAAATCCGAGCAGAGAAATTTTCCTCTCAGCCAAATCCGGGAGCCAACACTCCAAGGCAAGGGATAATGTAGAGCACACAGGTAAGAGCACAAGGTATACGCACTGAGGTCTAAGGTAACTAGGAAAATCTTACGTAACTGAAAGATAACTTCTACTAGTGTTGTTGTACCTCAAGCCCTCAGGACGAAAAGCTTTGATTCTGAAAATAATTTAACACGTTCATGCTTCGTACATCTATTATATGTCATATTATGCACACATAAAGATGTATGGCAGTCTAACTATCAAATGGGTATTTCCTCTAACAATAGATCTATTTATTTACGCATCTTAATTGGTTCGCATGGATAGATCTGTCCATCTGTCTAGTTGCCTGTCTGTTTATCCACACAAATAAACATTCTATTGGTTTACAAATAAGATAGGCATAATAGGGCAACACTTAATGGGAACGTAAACTATCTGTCTGTTTTTATCTGGTTCTCTCTCTCTCCCTCTCTCTCTCTCTCTATCTCTCTCTTCTCTTTCTGTCTCTCTCTATCTATATATACATCTATCTATCTCTCTCCTCTTCTCTTTCCCCCCCCCCTCTCTCTCTCTCTCTCTCTCTCTCTCTTTCTCTCTCTCTCTCTCTCTCTCTCTCTCTCTCTCTCTCTCTCTCTCTCTCTCTCTCTCTCTCTCTCTCTATCTATCTATCTATCTATCTATCTGTCTATCTCTCTCTCTCTCTCTCTTTGCAGTGACAGCAAAGAAATTCTAAAGTTTTATACTACTATTGAGGCCAAAACCATTTTAGGAAAAGACAATTTGAAGTAGAAATCCTAAACGGTTCTAGGAAAAAATAAAAAGGACTGAAACCTAATGCCAAAAAGCACGAAAAAGTGTATAACAAGATATCCAAACTGAACCAAAGTGGAAAAGGGTTTCTAAAAATGGTACTTGTTTAACCTTTCGAATTTAGTTATTTTCATGGTGAAGTTCTCAATAGCACAGAAACTGTTCGAGAAGAGTTAGAAACAAACCTTTGTTTACAGTTAAACGAAAAGAGTTTTATATGGTCAATAAAACTTTAAATTAGTTAATACGTTGTGAAAAAGGGTAACAGAAAAAATTTAGACATTGATATAGATCTGTTCGCATAATGAATTGTTAAAATAAAAATCAATATACTCTTTACTTCTGTACAATATAGTTAAAAGCTATTTTGAATTTAGTATCTGCTCGTCAAATTTAGGAAAGTTAACTGTTTATATCTAAAAAGGGCAGATAATCAATATGGAACCTCATCGTTCTTCTCTGTAGGAAAACTTTACTCTGCTGTTTTGAATGACAGACTAAGACTTAACTACAAAAGTGATAGCACAAGAAACATTATATCTTTTGATAGACTCCCCCCCGAATCATTTGAGAATGAAAAAGATAGATAAATAACTGCGCAGATTTAAACCTAAGTTTGAATCATCATAATAAAATGTTCTTGCATAATGAAGAAAAACGTGACAAACAGTCACTCTTCTCACAAAAAGAAATTAAAGCATAATACGAAAATAAAAGCAGTTAAGAGTAAATTCAACCTATTCTGCGACTCTAAACAAAAGCATGAAAATGGTTTCCACACAGAGCAAAATGTCCAACGGTATCTGTCACACGACTCACGGTCAATTTTCAACCAAACTGCGTGTACCTATTTTGTCTGCACTGGCTTTTCATTTGGCAAGCAAATATAGGACCCTCCAATCTTAATCGAATATGTTTCATATCATATTGTACGAATATATTTGAATACTACTTCTATGTAAATTTTAACAGTTCTTTATTGGAGTGGTTTCGCCATTGTTACGTTCCACACAAATACGAAAGCCACATGCATATCTCCTAATCTTTTTATTGAACATTTATTTGTAAAGTTAGTCATGAATATCTTTTAAAGCCAGTTTTGTATTTATGCTTTGCAGATTTTCCTTTATTTATTTGTATTAGGTTCATTTATTTCCATTTTGGAATATGCATTGAGCGTTTATATGT
>BOPN01004548.1:84592-97092 GCA_017312705.2 Penaeus japonicus
GGCATCAGGGAGTCATGGAAATGGGGAGTTGGGGAGACGGGAAAGAGTCCAGGAGACAGGGCATCAGGGAGTCATGGAAATGGGGAGTTGGGGAGACGGGAAAGAGTCCAGGAGACAGGGCATCAGGGAGTCATGGAAATGGGGAGTTGGGGAGACGGGAAAGAGTCCAGGAGACAGGGCATCAGGGAGTCATGGAAATGGGGAGTTGGGGAGACGGGAAAGAGTCCAGGAGACAGGGCATCAGGGAGTCATGGAAATGGGGAGTTGGGGAGACGGGAAAGAGTCCAGGAGACAGGGCATCAGGGAGTCATGGAAATGGGGAGTTGGGGAGACGGGAAAGAGTCCAGGAGACAGGGCATCAGGGAGTCATGGAAATGGGGAGTTGGGGAGACGGGAAAGAGTCCAGGAGACAGGGCATCAGGGAGTCATGGAAATGGGGAGTTGGGGAGACGGGAAAGAGTCCAGGAGACAGGGCATCAGGGAGTCATGGAAATGGGGAGTTGGGGAGACGGGAAAGAGTCCAGGAGACAGGGCATCAGGGAGTCATGGAAATGGGGAGTTGGGGAGACGGGAAAGAGTCCAGGAGACAGGGCATCAGGGAGTCATGGAAATGGGGAGTTGGGGAGACGGGAAAGAGTCCAGGAGACAGGGCATCAGGGAGTCATGGAAATGGGGAGTTGGGGAGACGGGAAAGAGTCCAGGAGACAGGGCATCAGGGAGTCATGGAAATGGGGAGTTGGGGAGACGGGAAAGAGTCCAGGAGACAGGGCATCAGGGAGTCATGGAAATGGGGAGTTGGGGAGACGGGAAAGAGTCCAGGAGACAGGGCATCAGGGAGTCATGGAAATGGGGAGTTGGGGAGACGGGAAAGAGTCCAGGAGACAGGGCATCAGGGAGTCATGGAAATGGGGAGTTGGGGAGACGGGAAAGAGTCCAGGAGACAGGGCATCAGGGAGTCATGGAAATGGGGAGTTGGGGAGACGGGAAAGAGTCCAGGAGACAGGGCATCAGGGAGTCATGGAAATGGGGAGTTGGGGAGACGGGAAAGAGTCCAGGAGACAGGGCATCAGGGAGTCATGGAAATGGGGAGTTGGGGAGACGGGAAAGAGTCCAGGAGACAGGGCATCAGGGAGTCATGGAAATGGGGAGTTGGGGAGACGGGAAAGAGTCCAGGAGACAGGGCATCAGGGAGTCATGGAAATGGGGAGTTGGGGAGACGGGAAAGAGTCCAGGAGACAGGGCATCAGGGAGTCATGGAAATGGGGAGTTGGGGAGACGGGAAAGAGTCCAGGAGACAGGGCATCAGGGAGTCATGGAAATGGGGAGTTGGGGAGACGGGAAAGAGTCCAGGAGACAGGGCATCAGGGAGTCATGGAAATGGGGAGTTGGGGAGACGGGAAAGAGTCCAGGAGACAGGGCATCAGGGAGTCATGGAAATGGGGAGTTGGGGAGACGGGAAAGAGTCCAGGAGACAGGGCATCAGGGAGTCATGGAAATGGGGAGTTGGGGAGACGGGAAAGAGTCCAGGAGACAGGGCATCAGGGAGTCATGGAAATGGGGAGTTGGGGAGACGGGAAAGAGTCCAGGAGACAGGGCATCAGGGAGTCATGGAAATGGGGAGTTGGGGAGACGGGAAAGAGTCCAGGAGACAGGGCATCAGGGAGTCATGGAAATGGGGAGTTGGGGAGACGGGAAAGAGTCCAGGAGACAGGGCATCAGGGAGTCATGGAAATGGGGAGTTGGGGAGACGGGAAAGAGTCCAGGAGACAGGGCATCAGGGAGTCATGGAAATGGGGAGTTGGGGAGACGGGAAAGAGTCCAGGAGACAGGGCATCAGGGAGTCATGGAAATGGGGAGTTGGGGAGACGGGAAAGAGTCCAGGAGACAGGGCATCAGGGAGTCATGGAAATGGGGAGTTGGGGAGACGGGAAAGAGTCCAGGAGACAGGGCATCAGGGAGTCATGGAAATGGGGAGTTGGGGAGACGGGAAAGAGTCCAGGAGACAGGGCATCAGGGAGTCATGGAAATGGGGAGTTGGGGAGACGGGAAAGAGTCCAGGAGACAGGGCATCAGGGAGTCATGGAAATGGGGAGTTGGGGAGACGGGAAAGAGTCCAGGAGACAGGGCATCAGGGAGTCATGGAAATGGGGAGTTGGGGAGACGGGAAAGAGTCCAGGAGACAGGGCATCAGGGAGTCATGGAAATGGGGAGTTGGGGAGACGGGAAAGAGTCCAGGAGACAGGGCATCAGGGAGTCATGGAAATGGGGAGTTGGGGAGACGGGAAAGAGTCCAGGAGACAGGGCATCAGGGAGTCATGGAAATGGGGAGTTGGGGAGACGGGAAAGAGTCCAGGAGACAGGGCATCAGGGAGTCATGGAAATGGGGAGTTGGGGAGACGGGAAAGAGTCCAGGAGACAGGGCATCAGGGAGTCATGGAAATGGGGAGTTGGGGAGACGGGAAAGAGTCCAGGAGACAGGGCATCAGGGAGTCATGGAAATGGGGAGTTGGGGAGACGGGAAAGAGTCCAGGAGACAGGGCATCAGGGAGTCATGGAAATGGGGAGTTGGGGAGACGGGAAAGAGTCCAGGAGACAGGGCATCAGGGAGTCATGGAAATGGGGAGTTGGGGAGACGGGAAAGAGTCCAGGAGACAGGGCATCAGGGAGTCATGGAAATGGGGAGTTGGGGAGACGGGAAAGAGTCCAGGAGACAGGGCATCAGGGAGTCATGGAAATGGGGAGTTGGGGAGACGGGAAAGAGTCCAGGAGACAGGGCATCAGGGAGTCATGGAAATGGGGAGTTGGGGAGACGGGAAAGAGTCCAGGAGACAGGGCATCAGGGAGTCATGGAAATGGGGAGTTGGGGAGACGGGAAAGAGTCCAGGAGACAGGGCATCAGGGAGTCATGGAAATGGGGAGTTGGGGAGACGGGAAAGAGTCCAGGAGACAGGGCATCAGGGAGTCATGGAAATGGGGAGTTGGGGAGATGGGAAAGAGTCCAGGAGACAGGGCATCAGGGAGTCATGGAAATGGGGAGTTGGGGAGACGGGAAAGAGTCCAGGAGACAGGGCATCACGGAGTCATGGAAATGGGGAGTTGGGGTGACGGGAAAGAGTCCAGAAGACAGGGCATCAGGGAGTCATGGAAATGGGGAGTTGGGGAGATGGGAAAGAGTCCAGGAGACAGGGCATCGGGGAGTCATGGAAATGGGGAGTTGGGGAGACGGGAAAGAGTCCAGAAGACAGGGCATCAGGGAGTCATGGAAATGGGGAGTTGGGGAGATGGGAAAGAGTCCAGGAGACAGGGCATCGGGGAGTCATGGAAATGGGGAGTTGGGGAGACGGGAAAGAGTCCAGAAGACAGGGCATCAGGGAGTCATGGAAATGGGGAGTTGGGGAGATGGGAAAGAGTCCAGGAGACAGGGCATCGGGGAGTCATGGAAATGGGGAGTTGGGGAGTCATGGAGATGGGGAGATGGGGAGTTGGGGAATCAGGGAGTCAGGGAGTTAGAGAGTTGGAAAGTCAGAGAGAGTGAGTCAGAGTTAGACAGATAAGAAGAGAGGATCTGACAGACATAATCAAACAGAGAGACACCAAAGATGGATCAAGATAACAGTTTTATTACATGTGGCAGGTAAATCTGTGCATGTAGGCATTAAGATGAGGTATAACATAATAAATTCCCACTGAATTCAAAATCCAACCTATCAACACTCTATCAACAATATTCAAAACTGTAAAGTTATATTTTTCATATTTCGCAGTTTAAACACTAGTGTTCCTTCCACCTATCCCTATTTTCCTAAATTATCTATGTATCCGGTTCCACACAGGGCATTTCCTGACCCCCCATGTAACCTTAGTACAACCCCTTAGTACCACGTATCAACAGGATATCCTTGTAAACGTCGCCCGCCCACCATCAACTCCGACTTACGACTGCATCAAACTCACCTGAGATCTCTCGAAATGGTCTCTCTCTTGCTCCAGCGTGTTAGCCCTCCTCGTGCCCAACACGCTGGGAATCTTCTTGATGGAAGTCATTTTGGAGTTGGCGTGTTACTTCCCAGTGTTACAGGCGGTGCCTCATCCCTTCCCTCTTTTGCTCTTGCGATTACTACAGTCTCGCCATCCGCCGATCGAGGGCGGAGCTGTCACGGGCGGAAGAAAAAAGAGCATCGGAAGAAGCTTATATAGACGCATCAATCCTTTTTGCGTCGATTCGCGGAGTCTATTTGTCGGGTTGCCCGGCGAAGGTAAACACGGGAGTTATTTTGCATTGTATCATATTTGCCATTAGACAAATGTGTCTCCGAAGTGACACATTTTTATAACTTTCATGCTGCTCGTATTATGACTATTTTTTTTCCTGTGACAATATCATTAGAAGTTGATACGTGTTAATTGCATTCTGAAAGAGCTAACCTGTATGTTCACTGTATGAAATCCATCTAGGTGAATAAATGTCATCATTAACAGTAACAGTAACAGTAGTCTGAGCCACCAGATTTAAATATTAGGAAATTTTCCTCCTGATATACTTCTTCTAATGTTGAATAGATTCAACTTCCCATAATTATGTGTTGACTCGTACGACTGTCCACCATATCTGTAAAACCTGAGCACTTGATGAATGATTCAGGAGCAAACAGTGCTGTATGTTCCGGCAGTCACATTGAGCTGCACTCTCTCGACCAAGTCTTTGAGGTATATACCCGTATATTCTAGAAAGGTGGGTTTGCTTGTACTTGAATGGAATATATTTGAATATACAGAGAATATGAACAATACAGAGTATAAGGCATAGATAGTGTAACAGGTGTGCCTGAAGGTTGTGTCTTGGGAACACTTGTGCAGAAGTGCAGCTGCAGCGCCGCCTCTCTGGCTTTTGGTTCATTTGAACTTTGTCTTTTGCATTATGAGGGAGTACAACACCGATAAGGCTTCAGCTGATAATTACATAGGGTGTACATAACATATAGTTTATTTTCGGTAAATTTTCCGAACAACGCCGCGTTATGATATACCACAAAAGTGGTATCGATGGATTCCTCTCAACCTCTACTATTCATATATAGTGAAATTAATGAGCGCTTCCACCCCTGGAGCCCACAATCTGGGTCCCGATAGTAGGGGAGGGCATGAAGTAAATCAGGGAAATTGCGGGGTGAAATATGAATTCCAGCCATATTTCGTAAGCAAAATCTTAACCAATTACCTACCTAACTTTGCTTTGGTTTGAAGTTTGCCCTAGCCAAGGAGGGGGCTTCGCCCCTCCCCTGGAACCCCCCCCCTCCCCTTCGTGATACTTTTGATGCATAATTAGTCCTGTAGATGAAAATGCCGCGACCACAAATAACCTTCACACTGCACCATGATGACAGCAACTGAGTCTTCGTCTCCTATATTCCTCAGGATAGGAAACTAGGACCGATAATGATGCGACCACTCAATAGAGGGCACTATAATTATACTGTAAACAATGGGGAATATTGCGGCATCTGTTGAGAGAACATAACAGCACATGCAGGTAATTCATTGGGGGTTTCCAGTCCACAGCTTGTTGCTAGCCGTAAATATGTAAACACAGCCTTGTTTAAATTTCAGGGCGAGGATGGTGGTTTTCAGGGTATTTTGCACAAGGTATGTTGCACGAAGTGCCCTAAAAAGGGTGGGTCCAGGGAGGGCAAAGCCCCCCCTTGGTTAGGGCTTAATTCAAAACTAGGCAAAGTTAGGTAGGTCATTGGGTTAAGATTTTGCAAGCAAAATATGCCATGAAGCAGGACGAGGTGGCACAAAGTGCCTTAAAAAAAGAGACCCAGATTGTGGGGTCCAGAGGTGGAATCGTGCATTATTTCCACTATATATGAACAGTAGAGGTTGATAGGAATCCATCGATACCATTTTTATGGTATTTCATAACATTTTACCCCATAATTTCCCTGATCTACTTCATGCCCTCCCCTACTATCGGGACCCAGATTGTGGGCTCCAGGGGTGGAAGCGCTCATTAATTTCACTATATATGAATAGTAGAGGTTGAGAGGAATCCATCGATACCACTTTTGTGGTATTTGTTAACGCGGCGTTGTTCGGAAAATTTACCTTATTCTCCTTACTATTTGATAAAGAGTAGATTTTAAATTTCAAATTTTGAGTTCTGTGGAAAGGAAGGAATGCTAACAGAAGTGTTTTAGAGAAAAACTGCTGAGAAACATCTTTACCATCTTATCAGTAATTCTTAACTTCAGTTTCATTAAGAAAGTTTTTGGCCTTTTCTGATATTGCAGTAGAAGTCAGCTAATGATTGGTCGATCCTTATTTTTTGTACATGACTGGCATTCAGCAATTGGCTGTGTCTTTTCATCTATACCTTTTCCAATGCAAATTTGATAGAAAGGAGTTATGAAATATATAAGAATATATAGTCCAATGCTGTGTTACATGTTAGTCAGCCAATCAAAATGTCTGTTTCATTTTGTTAACCCCTAAAAGCTGCAAATGTTTCAGCATGTTTGGCCCCAGCCACATTTTGAGGTACAGTTTTTCAACTTTCTCTAAGACCAATTTTGATCTGTGGCATTTCAAAAGTTGGAATTTACACACACCAGAAAATGTATATTTCATTGTCATATATCAAATACAGACCACAGTAGAATATCAAAATTGAAAAATCTGTCTGAGTTACTCTTCATAGTTGAAAAAATAGGAAGAAAATGGGAATAAGCTTCCCTGCCTATGAATACCAGCACATAAAACAAATATTGCACAAATTAGGCAAGAAAAAGAAAATATTTCATAGAAAATAACAGATTTACAATGAGGCAACATAGAATTGAGGCTGAGGTAGAGGAAAGCCTAACAGAGGCATGGGATAAATTGGGTGTGGCTGGAGGTAGAATGATGTGGTTATAGTTCTGCAGCCAAAATAAAGGTTGAAATGTTTCTCTTCTGGTCAAGATAAAAAGTTCTGCCCCTCAAAAAGTGGTTGTCAGGGTTAAAACTTGTGCCAGTGGAAAAGGAGAACAAAAAAGATTGAGTTTATTTGCTAGTTAGGATATCCTTCTGATTTTTTTGGAGGGAAAAAAAATAATTAACAGTACCTACAGTAAGTATAGTCATATTATTGATATGTCATATATCCATGTCTATGCTTTACATGTGATAAATCCTCAATATACAATATATGGTGGAGTTTTTTAACATGTTAACCCATATATGACAGCACCGATTAGGCCTAAAAGACGGGTGTCAATGTGTACATGATGCGACATCGGGATCTGCTCACAGTTGAAGCACACACAGTCATGAAGTATTATAACAGTAATGGTGCTAGCTCCAGAGTTCCAAAGTAAGCCTAAGCTTGCATTTTATGATGGATTTATGGGGAAATATTGTATGGACTATTCTGCGCTACCTAGAGGGCAGAGAAAACACTTTCCCCATCCCTCTAATTTTTAGCCAGAGCCGCTAGTGTTGTAGACCACCCATCCTGGTGACCAGTTAGGTCTGCAATGAGTTAAATCACAAAAATATCTTCTGCAGTAAGAAAGTCCCACATAAAAGAGATGTTGGTTTAATTATATATTTAATGAGCCCAAACCATGTCTGAAGTCACCCCTGAGCATCCAAAAATGGTTATGGTCACTTGGTACATGTTTTCAGTGAATATATTATGATTATTTCAAGTCACCTCTCAACTCTGGACAACACATGTAGTTTTATAGATCCATATATATGACTCTTTTTATGTGCTGGATAATTCATATTAAATATGTTAACAAATAGAACAATTAGATTTTCAGTTTCATGTGCCCTATAACCTACATTTCTTTTCACAAAAGTTACAATAAATGTATGAAAAGTATACTATTTCTTAAACTTTACTTTAGCATTAGATTAAGTCTGTATCTTTCTTTTTGAATGCAGTTTTTGTGACTGACTGAGAGATTATGATTTATTGTCTTAAATATGTTTTAGTATCCAGGCTGCTCCAGGCTAATCAGCTATCATGAACTGACTCCATATTTGCATTATGAAGTTTATCAGATGAGTTATCTATCTTTTCTTTTCCTAGAATGGTGCGAGAACTGCTAACTCAAGGTGCTGAGGGACGAGTCTACACTGGCAAGTGGCTCGGGCACTCAGTAGTTTTCAAGGAGAGGTTTCCGAAACAATATCGTCATCCAGACTTAGACACCCAAATTACACGTGAGCGATTAAAGGCCGAAGCCCGTACGTTGACAAGATGCCGTATGGTAGGAATTAGAACCCCAGTGGTTTATGATGTGGATTTTAACAAGAGCCTGATCATCATGGAGAAAATTGAGAGTTCATCTACTGTGCGAAACTACATCTATGATGCTGTTAATCAAAAGCTTTCTATGGACAACCAAGTTTTAAGAAGCCTTGCTGAAAGAATTGGAAAAGTATTGTCAAAAATGCATTCAAATCATATTATTCATGGGGACTTGACAACCTCAAATATGCTGCTTGTGACTCCCTATGAAGAGTCAGAGATTGTTCTTATTGACTTTGGTTTGAGCTCTGTCAGTGAAGCCATCGAGGACAAAGCAGTAGACCTGTATGTCCTGGAGCGAGCTATTCTAAGCACCCACCCTCATACTGAGAATTTTGTCTCACATGTTCTTTCAGTTTACAAAATGCAAGGTGGTGATGGAGCTTCCGAAGTAATTAAACGGTTGGATGAAGTCCGTTACAGGGGTAGAAAAAAGCTCTGTTTTGGTTAAATGTGCCATTGATTTGTCATAATTGTTATGGGCACATATCTTAACTACAAATGTGAAAGTTTTGAAAGATTCATTAAAATGTATTAACTTTATTCATCATTATTATCCCCATAATCTTAGTAGCTACCAATTATTTGATAACTAGACATTACTTTGTTGGCTGTGCAGATCTCATGTGTATACTTTTGTATGGAAGTGCACATATTTTTATAATTGCAAAATTTCAGTTAACTTTATATCTTCTCTGCACATAGGATGAAGTTTTAGAGACATTGTTTTATGTTGTCATGTAATTTTTATTTGGGAAATCTTTGTTTCTTGTGGGATCTGCTTAAAATCATTTACTCTGCACTGGCCCTTAAAAGATACAGCTCATAAATACAGTAAAGGTGAAACAAACCCATGTTAACCCATTCATGTCATGGGCATTCCAGCCTTGCAAGTTGCAATGCCGGGGCTCTCGAACGCATAGGCCTAAATCAATTAAATGATCGACGCTGTATGATGGCACCCTGCGAACGGGCCTTGAATGCGCGGTACCCGTGGTGTACCACCCGTCCAGAGAGTATAGGTTAATGTTGCGTATACTGAAAACCCATCTAGACTGGTGATCTTTGCTAGGCAAACTTTGCTGTCATCAGAAATGGTGAAACCATATAATTACAAAGATTTACTCATGGTTTCACCACTTCTGACATTGTATCTAGCAAAATTTGCCAAGCAAAGCTTGCCCATCTGGACAGGGCCTAAGCATCAGTCTGAGCTTGTCATTTTTTTTAAAGTACTCTTTCATCTTTACTTATTTGCTACAGTACCCGAACTAGATTGCATTTTTTCTACCATTTCACCAATCTGAAGTAGTTCGAAGTATTAAAAATATCCACAGGGAATTTACAGGGTGACAAGGTTTCAGATTATATTCCTTATCTGCATCAATATTTACAAATTACAGTAGACTGAAAATACAGTACTAGATGCTGTATTGGATAGCTTGCCCTCCTATTAGGGAACCAAGTTCATAACTTTGCTCTAGAGAAGGTTAAAACTTTAAATTGAAGTGTTCCATGGCAGGGAAGTTAAATACAATAATCTATTAGTTACTACAAAGTGAAGTGAAGGGAAGAAGTAAACAACCAATTGATAGACATCTTATATTTACATCTGATAGTTGAGATACATGTATGTACATGAGAAATGTTACATGTTATGTACACATACAAATTTTTGAGACCTTAAAATTCACTACCAGATTTAAAAAAAGTAAATATCTGCTTTAACTCAAAGGAACAATATTTGCTTTTAAAGATGATACACTGATAAATCACAGTTAATCACAATTATATAGTAAACACATCTCAGGTAAAAAAATTGTACTCTTTTGTGAGATAATGCATCTCCATGTACATTGTGACAAGAATCTGTTACCCAATTCAAATACCTTCAAGATAGTACTGTTGATTACAGAACTTAAATATTAAGGCACAAAAGAATTACTTTACACATTATTTGTCATTCTATAGAAAAATTTACATTTATCTTACATGAGAGCATAAACCATACTGTAGACCTGGAGAAGAGAATGCAATTTCAACAACTTCTAATATGCTGAATTTTGCACTGAACTCCAAATGTTAAATATGATTTCACAAACATAGCAACCAAGGGAAATGATATGTAATATTTCTGCATCCCTTATCATCTCTACAATAAGATTTGATACCCACACTGCTTGAGACCAGCAGGCAGACTGAGCACTACACTCGGGTCTGTTCCTGAGGATATTCAAGAGCATCATAAATTAGATATAAAACTGCTATCAATACAGCTTATATACAGTAAAACTTGGTCCTTTGCATTTTTGGTTGCCATTTTACAATGGCTTAAAATTCCAATTTTTCCCTCATGGCCCTAAACCAAATAAATATGACCTTTTCAGGTGCCAATTAATATCTCCGTGATTAGTATATACATATAGGTCTACATTTATATATATTTATATAAATATATTTCTCCTGAGTTCAAAATACATCACTCATTAGACTAAATGTGGGAGAAAACAAACAGTGCATGCAACTTTTCATATTAATAATTTGGCTGACCTGATTTTATAAGGAAAATTTGATAACTATATTTCTTATTGCTTGAACTTTTGATATACTGAGACTTCTCATTGCTCTGGGTGAAAGGTCTGACATTGGTTACAAAAAAGTAAATATAAAAATTAATTGAAAATATACTAAAATTTCACTGTAATGAGCACATCTACAAACAACTTTAAACATTATTAGACAATGTAGCAGGCAAAATGTATACAGAAGCAAAGACAAAGGTCAGACCAGGATACTATTTTCCTCCCTTCTTTTTTCTTTCTCCATCACATTTCGTCTTGTAATCTGAACCATTTCTCACAGCACATTCCTACCACAACTTATCTAGGGACATGCACTCTGGTTCAAAAAAAGGCACACAGTTTATCTAAAACTTCTACCAGACAATTTGGACAGTTAAGATCACATTTGTTTGCATTTCACTTTCTAACGCAAATTATACACTGCTGAAACCAGATACTTTCATATGTTATATAAACATATCTTGACTTTCAGTGGTGCAAGAACAGAATGCTAAAATATAAGACCTTTCCTGTAATAACAAAATGCATAAGCCGTAATTCTATTTCCATTATAAAAAAGAGATTAATTATTTACATAAACAGCACTTTGCAGAGAATGCCTTGTCAACTAATATGATACACCAGGCAACATTTTTTTAGCACCTCAATAATTGGGCACATACTCACAGGCAATCTAATGAGATCACACATGCAAAACATAAAAACAAAAAATAAATAAAATTAAAGTAAGAAAATAATTTCCTTCTATTTCATAACAAAAAATATTTAAAAAATGAGCAAGATAAAAGATTATCTTTCTTAACAAAGTTAAAAGGCATAAAATAAACACATTTTCACTTGCACACTTCATTTCCTTGGGGTGGCAGATGTTCTAAAGACTTTTCTCGGTGTGGCAGGAGCTTTGTGAGTCTTTTCTTGACTTCTTGTCACCATTGACTTATGGCTCCATGTGTGAGAGCGAGTGTGAACCCTTGCAGATTTTGGAATAGGTTCCTCTGCAGATTCTGCTTCAATGTCAGAGGTTCTTTTTCTCTTAGGTGTAACAGTTTTCGGTACATTTTGAACAACTGTTTCTGTTGTCCCCCTATTAACCGACTTAAGCACACGATTGCTAGGATCAACAGCTGAGTTACCAAGAGCCTTTAAAGACCTGGCACTAGTTCCTGCTGCCTCCTCTTTCTCTTGTTCTTTCCATTCATTGTTATTATTTGAGGCAACAGGGGTCTGTTCTTTATTTTCAATTTCCATACCTGGTGGTACGTGGATATTAGACCTCGTTCTTCTTCTACCATCATTCTTCTCGGATGCCAAGTTCCCTCCTAAAGACTTTCCTCGGCCAGTCACTCCTCTGTGCTTTCTTCCTCTTGCATCTATTCCTGGACTTGTGGTGCTACTTGACACAACTGGAATTTGTATATCATCTCTCAATGGCCTCGTGTCTAGTCTACATTCTGTCAAATTTTCTGGTCTGATTTCAGTTCTAGTATCTGATTTGTTTTCTGGTACATTTTCTAATACACTTTCAGGCAAGGGCTCTGTTAAAGTTTCTGGTCTGTAGTCCGACATTTTTTCTAATATACTTTCCCGTGGCATAGATGGTGGTAGTGCCTGACTGGTTG
>BOPN01004548.1:107092-114592 GCA_017312705.2 Penaeus japonicus
CCTTTGAATGAAACATAATGAGCGTAAAATGCTCATTCAGCTTCTGTATAGCATACTTCATTCTGGACCCCCCCCCCCCCAACCCATCTATTCTTTTGTCTCACCCATTCCACCTCCCCACACCATATTCTTACACAACATGGCATGGTTGCCTTATGGGATATCATCTTTTTTTTAGTATTCATATAAGCAAATATTTAATCGTGTTCTATAACAAAACATGCTCTTTATTGCTTCATTTGTGTTTTCCTTGCATGGTTTATTAGCATTTCTTCCTGCAACACCCAAAATCTCAGCCCATACCCCATTCCCTTTTTTTTTTTTCCCCTCCTCTCCCTCAGCTTCGGTGTTACACTTCATGATATATTATAAGTCTAGAGACTGAGTGTCCAAACTTAGTCTTTTCAGATAAATGGCTCTTTTCAAAAGTAATGAAAATCAACTAAAACATCAGCACATGCTTTAGGTCCAAGACACTGCTGCGAATATATCAATATTTCTATACCATATAAATTCTTTATTTACTATTTGTGACTGATATGTCATTGAAAGTTTTTTGGATTTCAGTAACCCATTGCGGATGGGGTGTCATGACATAAACTCCGGCTCCAATTTGTCCTAAAAGATAGGTGTCAATGCGTTCATGGCGCAAAATCAGAAACTGCTCACAGTGATGAAGTATTATGACTGTAACAGCACTACTTTCAGAGCTAAAGCTTTCCAAAGTCAGCCTAAACCCTTATTTTGTGGGCATAAGAGAAAATATTTGTCAGGCAAGTCTGCGCTGTCTAGAGGGCAGAGAAAACTTTTCCCTCCCTCTAATTTTTAGCCAGTGCTGGCAGTGTCTGAAATCCCCATCCTGAATATCTACATTTATTTTTGTATTATGTCAAGTTATGAGACTTATAGCAGGTACTGGTTTAGCTATGACATTGTTCAGACAAATAATATCATTAATTCAGTCGGTAAATTTTCTGAATAACGCCGCGTTAAGAAATACCACAAAAGTGGTATCAATGGATTCCTCTCAACCTCTACGATTCATATATAGTGAAATTAATGAGTGCTTCCACCCCTGGAGTTCACAATCTGGATCCCGATAGTAGGGGAGGGCATGAAGTAGATCAGGGAAATTACGGGGTAAAATGTTACAAAATACCATAAAAATGGTATCGATGGATTCCTATCAACCCCTACTCTTCATATATAGTGGAAATCATGCGCAATTCCACCTCTGGACCCCACAATCTGGGTCTCTCTTTTTTTAAGGCCCTTCGTGCTACCTCGTCCTACTTTGGGGCATATTTCGCTTGCAAAATCTTAACCCAATTACCTACCTAACTTTGCCTAGTTTTGAATTAAGCCCTAGCCAAAGGTGGAGCTTCGCCCCCTCCCTGGACCCCCCCTTTTTAGGGCACTTTGTGCAACATACCTTGTGCAAAATACCCTGAAAACCACCATCCTCACCCTAAAATTTAAACATGGCTGTGTTTACGTATTTACGGCTAGCAACAAGCTGTGGACTGGAAACCCCCAATGAATTACCTGCATGTGCTGTTATGTTCTCTCAACAGATGCCGCAATATTCCCCATTGTTTACAGTATAATTATAGTGCCCTCTATTAACCCACTCACGCCGGATGACGTGCTGACACGTTTCGTGGTTTTCGCGTCAGACGCCGCTGACGAGATATCTGGCCAAGGCGGGCGCTCGGGGTGAGCGAGCGGGCAGCCCAGGCTCGCGGCCCGTGCGCCCGAGAATCTCGAAGCGTTCGGATGATGCGTTCGAAAACCTCGGTATAGCGACCGTGCAAAGCCGGAATGGCCCCGGCGTGAATGGGTTAAGTGGTCGCATCATTATCGATCCTAGTTTCCTATCCTGAGGAATATATGAGACGAAGACTCAGTTGCTGTCATCATGGTGCAGTGTGAAGGTTGTTCGTGGTCGCTGCATTTTCATCTACAGAACTAATTACGCATCACAAGTATCACGAAGTGCCCTGAATAGGGGAGATCCACAAGGGGGGGTAGCTCCCTCTTCGCAAAAGCTGACTGTAATACTAGGCAAAGTGAGGTAGGTAGTTGGGTTAATGTTTTCGTGATACCGAAGTAGCACGAGGTAGCATGAAGTACCTTAAAGAGGGGGGGGGGGTAACCCCCCTGGCTAGGGCAAACCTAAGCAAAGTTAGGTAGGTAATTGGTTAAGATTTTGCATACGAAATATGGTTGGAATTCATATTTTACCCCGCAATTTCCCTGATCTACTTCATGCCCTCCCCTACTATCGGGACCCAGATTGTGGGCTCCAGGGGTGGAAGCGCTCATTAATTTCACTATATATGAATAGTAGAGGTTAAGAGGAATCCATCGATACCACTTTTGTGGTATTTCGTAACGTGGCGTTATTCGGAAAATTAACCATTCAGTCTTTTAGTCTCCATAAAGGAGGAATCTTTACTTCCCTAGTGCCAATTGGTAAAACAGTCAAATTGGTAGTGGCACCTTGCATGCCTCGCTTATTGCCTAAAATGCTCATGGCATCAATGTGTTGCCCCTGCCCACAATGGGATAATAAAGAAACGAATGTAGAAAATGATGCTCCTATAAATAAGGATGAACTTTATATATTAGCAAATAGGGTTCTCAACTCAAATATGCATTCTTCTGACAAAATACTGTAAGGTAAAATCATTAAGTCCTTTGTTGCCTTAAAACAATACTGACTCTACAAACAGATAATTCAAAATACATTAAAACTGATGCCCAAACAAAAAATCATTCATTATGAAAAAATTAAAAAACAAAATAACAAAATGGCTCCTCTTGATTAGTGATCAAGCACAACAGATTATATAAACATCCAAGAACTGGTGGGGTTTTCCTAACTATCTACTGAACTTGGCGGGTTGATGTCAAGTTGCCAAAAGGAAGGTCACACTGAATGCTTTATCGAAAATAACCAAATTCTGAAATTCCCAGTAAATTCAGATAAAGAGGCAACCAACCTTATGGGTACAACACAATATTTTTTTTGGTAGATTTCGTTGTTTTGCACAGTATGATAATCATTTCTTCCTCCCCCTACATGCCCGCATTGACATGGTACTGAACAATTTCTGGTGGGATTTAAACAAATTTTTCGGTATCAAAGCCTACCTAACCTTGCCTGGTTTTTACGTTAACCCTAGCTAAGGGGGGGATTTGCCACCCCCTGGACCCCCCCCTTTTTCAAGCCACTTCATGGCAGATACATATCTGCCACAAACACAGTTTTCACAATATTCATATGCAACAAAATTTAACCAATGGACCTGACCTAACCTAACATAGTTTCTTTATGGCTCTATTCTCATTATACAAGATCTGTAGAGTAATACCCTCGACTTTCCTTACTCTCCCTCTACTACTTCCCCACAACATTAGAGACAGTCATCCTAGCATATATGATAACCAAATATGTAAAAACATTTGGTTCAAATTACCTAGTAAACAAATGATAGAATAAGATAAAGCTTACTAAACAATGAATTGTGGCTTATAAAATAGAATATGCATTGTGGAAATTTGTTAATCTTTGACTGAGCACTGTTAGGTACAGAGTTTACATGTTGCCCCATGCAAATGCGGGAGTATATCAGTAGGGTTAACTTAAAAGTACATATCAATATTACAGGATAGAAAGAATTAGACTTGCCTGACAATGAAATATAGCAATTTAAGCAATAAATCATGCATAAAATGAAGATAGATAGAATAATAATACTGATTTATCAAGCAACACAAACTAAACTCCTGAAGACTAAATATCAAGGGGAGTAGGGGAGAAAATTGAGAGAATGGCATGTGGGTTACAAACACAAGGCAAGCATAATAATTTCACATTCATGAAAAGTGAATCCAACCGATGAATTATTAAAACAAAAATGTGGAAATAACAGCACTGCGCGAGATGAGGCAAAACACAAAAAATACGCGAGGAAAAACGTGAAAAGAGAAAAAATGTTTGTTTGTTTACGTCTCCCTCAACCCCCTTCCAACTCACCAAGGACTTTCCACATTGCCATGTGCGTCTGCAGGAAGCCCTCCTTGATAGCGGCCAAAACGTCTTCATCGTCGTCTGACCAAAAAGCTCTTAGGCTAACGATGTTGTCCATTAAATTGTCTTTGGCGAAGTGCGCTGCCTCCTTCCCGCCGTGGCCATCGAAGATTCCAAAGAAGGCATACTCGATGTCCTTTTTGTCGTGGGTTCTCTGATATGCCACTTGGAACTCATCTTCCATATACTTTCTGTCACCTTGATGTAAATACGCTGACGCACGGAGGTTTACGCCAACACGGCTCGACATTTCCAAGACTGTTTTCTGCGTCCTCGCTCGACACCATAACAGAAACGGTTTTGGGGTTTTCGAATGTGATTGGTCAGTGAGGACGTGACGTCATGGGGGTTCTTCGGGTGGTTTCGAATGCAATTGGTCAGTGGCGCCCTGACGTCATCGTGGCTCCTTCTGTGGTTTCGAATATGATTGGTTGGTGAGGGATATGATGTCATCGGAGTTCCAATAACGAGTGTGACGATGAGGGAGCCCGAACGCGGAACGGCTGAGGAGGGGGGGGGAGAGGAGATCAATCACGAAATAACATGAGAATATTGCATGAAGATAGGATCTATTCTGATACTACATGTTATATCTTATCATGCAACAGAAATGATTCAATATTAAGTTTTAAATGTTTGTGAAACTCATTTTCTCTTAATCCAAAGGGATTTCTGTCACACATAATTGACTCTACGGCAGACTTTGACAAGTTTGAAAAGATGTTTTGTTCAGTAAAGAAACGAAGTCTTGTAAAACATGATGGTGTAATAACGTGGAAAATTTAGGAGTTTGTGTTCAGTTAAGCCAATTTAAGGCGGAAATGTAGTTTGCTTCAATCAATTTAACATTCGGGGAAGAGCGCAAGTATATACATATTTGAAAGAGGACTGTTAATTATATTAAGCACGGTTTTCGGATATATATTAAATTAGAGTACAAGTTAAGCATTCGGCAAATAAGATGAGAAAATTATCAATCCAGTGACACGCAATTACAAATACATCTTATTACGTAAAATATCAACCACTGCGTATTTTTCTAGCAATGGTCACAAGATTTATTTCAAAATAAGTTGCAGTGCATTTTACAAATACAAATGAATAGATTATCGCAGGTCTTATCACCTGTTTCATACTATCTCGGTAACGTATTTAAGTAGCAAACTGCATTCTCATACATGTTGATAAATCTTGTATATGAAGAGCATTTTGTTTACGAAAACAGCTTAAACAGATACGCTCTCAGTAGCATTGCTAATTTACTAGTATAAAAGAAAATATTCATCACGTGCACTGCTTCCTTATTACCTTCTAACACAAAATAAATGAAAAGTATAGTTTCCCCTAGTTTTCCAACTTCTCTTTATAGGTGGCGTGATTCTAGGAACATCTGGCATCTTTTCCCTTCACGAGCTATTTCTCTTTCAATACATAGTCAAATGCAACAAACAAACTTAGGAAACAGAAGTTGAATGGTTGATGTTATCACAAAAAAATGCATCCGTGAGCCTATGCCACCAGTAGGTCGAAAACAACATCCTTTCTGAAATGTTGGAGAGCAACTCTCGGACACTCGCTGACACATCTCTCGGAAACATAAACAGAGTGTTTTTTCCATCTCTCGACAGACGCTTCGGCCCGGTTCAGTTCTCTCGTTCTTTTGCGATGGATTGGAGTAACGAAATGACCCGAAAGTTGATAGATGAATATGAGAAGCAGCCATCTCTGTGGGACGTGTTTTGCCCGGAATTTAAGGATCGGGAACACAAAAATAACTCCTGGAAGGTAATGGCTGAGAGTGCTGGTGTCGATGTGCCAGAAGTCCAGAGAAAAATACACAATCTCCGCAACCAGTGGAACGCGGAACACCGGAAGATGATGGAAAGGAAGTTCAGTTCAGGATCAGAGGGACCTAAGTCCAAGTGGCCCTACTACGATTCTTTATCATTCATAAAAATGTCACTTGAAGCAAAGAGAGGAAAATCAAACTATAATGAGGTAAGGTTCTTTTTATGAGAACTCTTCTGTTACCAAAGAATAAAAGTGGCAGTATTTATTTCATTATAAGTTTCAATTGCATGTTAGATACTATTGTCGAAATTTATTTCATGCTGTATTTACTATATTTTCCTGTGTCATCGTATGCCAATGTAATATTTTCATAATTAATAATTGATGCAGACTATACAATGACGGTGCCAGTTAAATATGTTTCCATTTGAAAGACGCTCCTTCAAAAGTACCAAACCGTTCACAATCAAAATAATAATTTTTAAGATAAGCGACACATCTGTTTTTATGGTCGTTTCAGAAAGAGGAACTAAATCGTCGTGACACATTAGAGTGCCATGGCACCATGTCATTTGGTGGTCCTCATAGGTCTGCTCGTAAAAGAAAAGTCCTCGACGAAGACTATATGACCACAGCCGTAGAGTTTTTCCAGAAACCGACGATCAAAAATGAAACTCGAGATGAGTTTTCGAGTAAGTATTAATTTTTGTTGTTGTTGTTGTCCCTTCAAGATAGAAGAGCCTTGCTACATCAGATAGATTTTCTATGATTTTTATGTCTACATTAACTTTCTTGTGATTATCTTGTTTTTTTTTAACAGTCTTTGCCGACTATGTAGCAAGCGAACTGCGCCAAATGGAAGACCGACACGTGCTGGCTATTGCTAAACACAAAATCAACACTGTCCTCTTCGAAGCATCAACTGGGGTGTACGATCACATGTCACCAGTCCAGCCACACCAGGAACTATGTGAAACAAGTACTTGGAGTCATCAGATCTCGCCTGACTTAGGGCACTCCCCACAATCTAATATCAGCTCTGTCTCTTCTCCTGATTCAAAGCAGACATTAAACACGTAGAACTGACTAAATGTGTTAGACGTTAAAGGACTTCTGTAGGGTCTATGTATTGACCTGATAGCGTATACGGATATATCTTGAAGTGCTTATATGTCTGAAGATGAAGATAACTTAGATCTATTCTAAATATATGGCCTTCAAATCTAAATTATAGGGTGTTCTGATTGATTAAAACAAATACGATTGAAATTAACATTACACCTATCATGCAATGTTCCAAAAGCAGCCATATATATATATATATATATATATATATATATATATATATATATATATATATATATATATATATATATATATATATATATATTGATGATGCATGTTTACCTGAAAAAAATCTAGTGAATAAAATTTATTGGCCTTTTCTCAGTTCGTCCTTACGCCACCTGCTTGCTAAGAAGTTAGATCAAGTAAGGTCGGCGGAGGGTGACTTTATGCATATAAGTACTATTTGCGTCATTTGCTAATATGTATTAATCATCATTTGTTTCACTGTCATCGTTGTTTTATCATATATTTCATAATAGTGTTAG
>BOPN01004549.1:2500-7500 GCA_017312705.2 Penaeus japonicus
TATATATATATATATATATATATATACATATATATATATATATATGTATATGTATATATATATATATATATATGTATGTATATGTATATATTTTGAGAAAGACCTCATATATATATATATATATATATATATATATATATATATATATATATATATATATATATATATATATATATATATATATATGTATGTATATATATATATATATATATATATATATATATATATATATATATATATATATATATATATATATATATATATATATATATATATTCAAGTACTATTGGTACTAGATTTTTCCTAATTGCATACAAGCATCGGTGGTTCAGTGGTAGAATTCTCGCCTGCCACGCGGGAGGCCCGGGTTCGATTCCCGGCCGATGCAATTAATCTGTGTGTTTTTATTACTGACCACTGTACAACAGCATTTTTTTTCTAAGTCTTCGTATGTTTGTCTATTTCTCTTATTTATCTCTGTGTGTCAACTCTCTGTATTTCTATCTGCTCATTCGTCTTCATCCCCCTCTCTCCATACTTTCTTCTTGTTTCCCCTTTCCCCACATATCCCCTTCCCCTCTTCTTCTCTTCTCTCCCTCCTCCCTTCTCCTCATTTTCACTCCTATTTCTGCCATCTCTTCCGCTCCCTTCTCAATCTCCCTCCCCACCCCAACCCCCTTTCCCCTTTCTATCCTTCACCCTTATCTCTCACCCTATCATCCCCCTCCCTTTCATCCACTACCCTCGTCTCTCCCCTTTCTTCCTTCTCCCCTCCGCCCCCTTCCTCCTCCCCTTCTTCAATCCACCATGAAGCTAATCAATCTATCAGGCACAAAGTCTTTCCATTCTGCTACCCTTAACACCATAATCATCACCATCATCACTATTTCCATCTATCATCATCACTGACCATTCATGCTCATTCGATACGTAATAACCCTCGTTCTATTTTTTTTTTTTTTTTTTTTTTTAGGGGGGGTGAAGAAGGTACGGTGTTACGGCTTCTGGTTGTGTCTTTGGTAACCTTGTTTTTAAGAGGGTTTTATTGTTTATTCATTACGTAATTCCTTGTTTTTTTCTCTCTTTTTGTTTACGTTACAGAGACGTTTCATTCAAGAAGTGTAAATCATTTTATTCTATAGAATTTCTTCGTGGCGAGCACACATACACACAACCAACACACACACACACACACACACACACACACACACACACACACACACACACACACACACACACACACACACACACACACACACACACACACACACATACACACATACACACACCATAACAGGCACACGTTCAAGGATCAAACGGGTCATGTAGAAACAGAGATCAGTGTCTTGAACATTCCAGGGTATTTCTATGGGTTCAAAATATTTGTTAAATACCTCTGCACTTTGTAACCTCTTTATGCCCTAATACATTCAGGATCCTTGACTACGGTTAGGGTATATATGAACAGAGGAACACATATATACATACAGAGCGTGGGTGTGGGTGTGGGTGTGTATATATATATATATATATATATATATATATATATATATATATATATATATATATATATATATATATATATATATATATATATATATATATATATATATATATATATATATATATATATATATATATATATATATATATATATATATTATGTATGTATGTATATGTATTTTATATACTTATATAATATAGATAGATAGATAGATAGAAAGATAGACATATATTTATGTATATATATACACATAATGTAGATATATAGATATATATAGATACACACATATATATATATATATATATATATATATATATATATATATATATATATATATATATATATATATATATATATATATATATATATATAAATCACGAAACATACATATGTACCTAATGATCCGCAAGAAGTGTCACCCAAGGCCCTACAAACACAGCAAATGTTTCGTTCACTCTTGAAGATACTCCACCAAGAGGAAGGTCTGTACCCTGTGATCTGATTCCCTTGTGTTGATTCAGCTTTACGTAAATCTGGACCAGAGGTTTCTATCCTGAGTGTTTTGGTTGTTTTTGCTTTGTTTTGTCTCTTTTTTGAAGGTTCTGAGATTCCTTTAGTCCGGAATGTGTTTTAAGGAAACGGTGACATCCTTTTGTTTATTCGTTTTTTGTTTTGTTTTTATATATGTTATACTTTTTTTGAGAGAGAGAGAGAGAGAGAGAGAGAGAGATGACTAGTTGATTCTTGTGATTAATATTTTCCTTTCCTCGTATTTGGGTCAAAGATGATGGTGATTAATTGTGTTTATGTTTATTTCTTATATGAGGATATTTTATTTCTAAGTTTTAAGTCTGATTGCATGTTTTTACTATGCTTTCGTTCAAGTCTCCTCCACAGCGCCTCGGTCCTAGAGACTTTAGCTCTTCATTTTTCCAAGTTTGTTTTCCCTCTTCCAGTTCTTATAACACACACATAATCACACACAAGCACATACACACACACACACACACACACACACACACACACACACACACACACACACACACACACACACACACACACACACACACACACACGCACACGCTACCTACATAAAAGTCGAGAACTAAAACCGTTCCTTCCTTCCTTAAGATATCAATCCACACTAATTCACACAGTTCCTCCAAAATACGACCTTAAAGCATCTTTACGAGTGACCCCCCCAAAAAAGTAGAGAAAAACAAACAAACAAAAAGATCTCATACTATCATCATTAAGTACACATATCCATACATAAATATGAGTCTCACATACAATAATTAAGAGAAAAATTATACGCTCGTATAGCACGCGACACCTGGGGCCATTTTTTGTACTGTGGTCACTAATAAGAGAACTTTCATACTGTGTTCATCATCTTCCGTGATATACGGTGCGGTAGAAGATTCTGGAGAGCGACGAGAGGGGAGAGGAAGGGAAGAGGGTGGGAGGGGGGGGGTGGAGAGGGGGACAGAAGGAGATTAACGTGGGAGAGAAAGGGGAGGGCGAAGGGTGAAAGGAGGGAGAGGAGGGAGAAATAAATGATGGAGGAAGAGACAGAAGTGAGAGAGAAAGGAGGATGAAATAGGAGGGGGAAATCGATGATGGAGGAAGAGGCAGAGTGAGAGAAAGAGGAGGGTGAAATATGGAAAAAAGGAGAGAGAAAAATGGAAGAAAGCTAGCGGGATAGAGAGGAAAGTAGGGACAAAGAGGGATACTAACACGAGAGAGCGAGGATGGCGAAAGATGGAAGGAGAAGGAGAGAGGAAGAAGAGACAGAAATGATGGGAAGGAAAGAGGGAAAGTAGAGATACAGAAAGAGATTAACAAGGAAAAGAGAGAGAGGGGGCGAAAAATGGAAGGAGAAGGAGAGAGGAAGAAGAGACAGAAATGATGGAAGGAAAGAGTGAAAGAAAGAGAGGGAAAGTTGAGATACAGAAGGGGATTAACAAGGAAAAGAGAGAGAGAAGGCGAAAGATGGAAGAGGGGAGAGGGTGAGAGAGAGCTGAGAGAAAATTATTGAAAATTATTGAGGAAGAAAGTAGATAAATAGAAAAAAGAACAGGCCGAAAGATGGAGGAGGGGAGAGAGAGGCAGAAGGAGACTAACACGGGAAAGAGAGGATAACGAAAGGTGGAAGGAGGGATGGATGGAGAGAGAAAGGGAGAGAAGAGGGAGAGGGAAAGAGACAAGAACAAAAGACGGATGAAGGAAGGGAGAATAAAAGAGAAGGAAAGTGAAGTAAAATTAGGAGGCAGGAAAAAAAGGAGAAAAAAAAATAGAAGAAAGGAGAAAGAGGGAGGGAGGGAGGGCAGGGAGAGTAAAGAGGGAGACGGAGAGAGAGCAAGATATCATCTAACTAAACATCTAACTTATAAAGGCTTCTAGGAACTTTCATCGTGAGAAGCAGAAGAAGAAGAATAAAAAAAAAAATAGAAATCAAAAGTCACCCTCACTTTCACAGCTGCTGATATCCCCCACTTCCCCCCCCTCCTCCCCCATTCCCCCTCTCTACCCGTTCCTTAACGCAGAGACGTAATTATTCACTTAATTTCTTCTCTTTTCTTTAAGACACACATGAGTAAGAGTTTCCTTTTGGGTACTTTCGGTGTTGTTATTGGAAAAGTTCTTTAGCATTTTTTTGAGAGGGATCATTACGTTGCTGGTAATTGCAGGGTATATTGTGAGATATTTTATGTTGTTATCATGTATGTGAATTAGTTTGTTACTCCTTATATATGGTGTGGTGTGTGTGTGTGTGTGTGTGTGTGTGTTTAAATGTCCATGTCTGTACACTGGAAAGACATCGTAAAAGATCTTAATTATGAGGTAATGAAATCATGTTACATAAAGGAGGAAATACGCATTAGGCCTAAATTATAGCCCAATAACACCCACGACATGATGCACAATGGAATGCAATATAAGGGAGAGATTCAGTGCCAAAGGAGGACGCTGGAGAGAGAGAGAGAGAGAGAGAGAGAGAGAGAGAGAGAGAGAGAGAGAGAGAGAGAGAGAGAGAGAGAGAGAGAGAGAGAGAGAGAGAGAGAGAGAGCGGGAGAGAGAGAGAGAGAGAGCGGGAGAGAGAGGCATGCTTTCGACGTGCTTTTCAACGTTGGCTAGAGAGAAAGAAAGAGAGAGAGAGAGAGAGAGAGAGAGAGAGAGAGAGAGAGAGAGAGAGAGAGAGAGAGAGAGAGAGAGAGAGAGAGAGAGAGAGAGAGAGAGAGAGAGAGAGAGAGAGAGAGAGAGAGAGAGAGAGAGAGAGAGAGAGAGAGAGAGAGAGAGCGGGAGAGAGAGGCATGCTTTCGACGTGCTTTTCAACGTTGGCTAGAGAGAAAGAGAGAGAGAGAGAGAGAGAGAGAGAGAGAGAGAGAGAGAGAGAGAGAGAGAGAGAGAGAGAGAGAGAGAGAGAGAGAGAGAGAGAGAGAGAGCGGGAGAGAGAGGCATGTTTTTCGACGTGCTTTTCAACGTGTTAGCT
>BOPN01004549.1:15000-22500 GCA_017312705.2 Penaeus japonicus
CTAATACTTCTGTGTATCATACGTGTATGATATGTATGTCTTTCTGTAGCCGATTCGTTCTTGGTAACTCTCCGGACCTGAGGGAATTTGTGCAACATTTGTCAATCAATGTTCTGCCCAAGATTGTTCGTGAAGGAAATTGGTTGATATCATTGTTATTATTTTGTTGTTGATGCCTTGCATTATGGGGGTATTAGATAGAGAAAAGAACGGATTTTTAAGAGAGAGCGAGAGAGAGAGAGAAAGAGAAAGAAAAAGAGAGAAAGAGTGAGAAAGAAATAGAGAGAGAGAGAGGGAGGGGGGTTGAGGGAGGATGATATAGAGAGGGAGATAAAGAGAAAGAATAGAACATAAGAGAGAGAGAACAAACAAGGACAGGGACAAAAGGTGAGCGAAAAAAGAAAAGAAAAAAAAAGCAAGCAAGAGCGAGACACAGAAACAAAACAGCTGGACCTAACCAGGGTACATGAATAGATAAACACATACACTATACATTAAACGGGCCAGTATGAATAACCCAGCACAATGAATTCAAATTTAAACTCAAAATGGGTTCTTGCATTAACCCTTTATTTGATTTGTTGCCATATGGCATCATCAACTCTCAGGACACAATTCTCTGTAGCAGTTTGTCATTAAAGAAAACGAAGGGCTGGATTTTGAAGTAGCCAAATGGCTCTGTGTACGGAGCACTGCTACCGTCTGTCGGTGAATCCTTACACCACGGGAACACACGTTAGAATCTACCGACTGCCGGCACGGCTCTACACACTGCAGGTAAGCACTGCTTTTTTGTATAAATTGCTGTTTCAGAGAGAGCTTTTTAGGGAACTTTGTGTTTGCTTCTGTAGGGTAAACGTCAGTGCCATCAGTGATATACAAGAAGAAGCTGTGCTGTTTCTTAGTTATCCTAGACAACGAGGTAAACTATAGTGTAACCATATGGCTACTGATGATTTCTCCCCACCCTAGTATGTAACCAATTGGCTACTTTGCCACATTATGGTCCATTGTATGCATACATTCATATGCACGGTTTCCAAATGCCAAACATGAAAAATCATACATATATGTAGCCAAATGGCTACTGCGCCAAACGGTGGTCAATGCAATGTATCATTACACTTTACATATGAATTATTTTGTGTTGGTGAATATTACTGCATGCCCATTTGCCACAATGCTAATGTAATTTTTCCTTTCAGCTATAAAATGGCCCAGCCTTTCACAACTACATCTTTCTACGGAAGAAACGTTTCTCTTACAACAGTCATTCCAGGTCCTGTTATTGCTGAATCAGATGATGATAAGACTGATGATGAGGAAGAACCGACACTGCCTGAAGTCAATAATGATGCACAAGATGAAGATTATGTACCTGAGAATGTTGTCATTGAAGATGATGCGGCAAGTGATGTCAGTGAGGACTCTGTACAAGAAGATGAGATTTCCAGGCCAACTACTTCTCGAGGCAGACCGAAAGGAAGAAGTGGGGCTTCTAAGAAACGTGAAACTGCATACAGTTGGAGAAAAAAAGAACTAGAAGTTGCTGAGATACAAAAAGAGAATTTCATGAAATTAGAGGAGGAGGAGGAGGTACAGTTCTCTATTGATGAAATGATGGTTCCATATAAAGGTACTAGAGCTGGCAATCTCCGCCAGTATATAAAAAGTAAACCACATAAGTGGGGTTTCAAACTCTTTGCAAGGGCTGGAGTGTCTGGAATCATCTATGATTTCTTTCCATATGCTGGTAGCATTACATTTGATGAGGACACATTTACTGAGGATGAAAAAGCTTTGGGGCAGGGTGGACAAGTGGTAGCTAAATTATGCAAATCTATTTCAGAGCCTAACAATTCCCAGGTTTGTTTTGATAACTTTTTCACAAGTTTGGAGCTACTCGTGTACTTGAAGGAACATTACCAAATTTACTGCACTGGGACACTACGCGCCAACAGAAAGAGAAATCTTCAGCTGAAAAATGACAAACAGCTGTCTACTGAGGGCCGAGAAAGCTTTGACTACCGAACAGATTCAAGAGCAGGCATAACAGTTATAAAATGGTATGATAACAAGTCAGTGATCTTGGCAAGTTCATTTGTAGGTGTACAGCCTTTGGGTACAGTGAAAAGATATGTCATGTAAAGCCAAATTTGATGTACACACACCAAACATTGTAAAGAAGTATAACCACAACATGGGTGGGGTAGACTTGGCAGATATGCTCATTTCATTGTACTTACTCCCACTGAAATCAAAAGGTGGTATTTACATTGTTTGGTCAGCTACTTGATATGAGTGTAGTAAATGGTTGGCTTCTGTACAGAAAGGACTGCATCTGCTAGGTAATGGGAAACCCAAACCCCTGTGTGTGTTTAGATCAGAAATTGCATTTTCTCTGCCCCGCGCTGGAAGATCATCTCGAAGAGGGAGGCCATCTTCTGAAGAGGCACCAGAACCAGCTAAAAAAATCATGCGAGTTGTTGTCCCAAGACCAACCACTGATGTACGATATGACAACATTGATCACTGGCCAATCCATGCAGACAAGGGCAGATGTCGTTTATGCCCAAAGGGATGGTCACGCATGAAATGTTCCAAATGCCAGGTAGTGCTGTGCTGGACCAAGGAACGAAACTGTTTCCTTGATTTCCATAAGAAGTAAATTCATTTACGAAGCCAACCCTCACTGATCATTGAGTCTTCATTCATCATATCCCACTAACTGTTGTGAACCAAGGAGTGTAAAAGCTTGAGGGCACTCAAGGGTACCTTCCTGAAATGGAGTTATTAGGGCTTGTTCATTATTCGGTGAAGAATAATTATGAGAATGTTTTGTACTGTACTACTTTTATTGCCACTTTAATTTTTTTTCCTAGCGGTCACATTTCTGCATATGTTTGCATATATAATTTTCTTATTTTTATTTCTTTTTTCTACAGTTATAATGACATCAGTTTATTCTGTGATAATATTGTGATCCATATGATGATACTGTGATGCATATGATGAGAACAGTTATTTTCGTGAAGGACAAAATTATTGTCTTTGAGTGTTTTATTGACAAAATTAGTTTTTTTTAGAAAAAAAAGTGTGTTTTCTGCTCACAATTTTCTGAGGAAATTATTTTTTCTACAAGTGAACAGTCCATTTTATTTTTGTAGTCATAATAACGTTGCTTCCTATGGATAATAAAGTCATTTCAGAACTCACTGTTGATTTATTAGTTACATTATGTATACAAGGTATTGGCTACTGGAATGGGCAGTGTAGCCAATTGGTGACAACTTGCAATTGCAAATGTGTGGACAAAATTCTCAATCTAAGGCCATATATGACTTCTAGGACCATATATGCATTACATCTGAAATGGACAGATTTTTTCCATGACTCACAAAATTTTGCCAATTAAAGGGTTAAGGGACACACACTTATACATCCCATCTGGAAATCAAAAGCACATGTTTCGTATGTAGCTCAGCACTGAAAACATTTCTGGAGGACGTGGAGCCAGCTGAATTAATTCCACGTCGGGTGCAATGTGCTTGCCGTACGTTGCAACCGGGTGTTGCCAGGAATATATATTATGAGGAAAGGATTTTGCGTTATGTTGTATTTTTATTTTTCATTTCTTTATTTTACTTTAGAAATGTTACGATAATAGGATAAGTGATTTGTTCGTTCTATCTTATTGTTGTTGTTATTATTGTTGTTATTGTCATTATTATGATTGTTATTATTATTGTAATTTTATTGATATCCTCTTTATTATTGTTATTATTAGTATTAGTAGTATTGTTACTATCATTATTATTAGCAGTATCAGTATTAGTGTTATCATTATTCTCATTATTATCATTATTACTACTATTATCATTATCATTACCGTTATTGTTATTACCCTTACTATTACCAATAGTATCGTTATCATTATTATTATTATTGCAAATATTATTATCACCATTATTGTTATCATTATTATCATTATCAATATTATTATTGTTATTACCATAACAAATGCAATATTGTGTTGATAATGCTTATCCAGATCCCCTTTCGACACCGGGATAAAACTTCCATCATATTTTTTTATGAAAGAATCATCAATCGTGATTATTCTTACCAACTAAACCTCCATCGCATACTATTATCATCTCAGCGAATAAGTGATGACTGATAGTTCATGAAACTCTCATGACACTCCTCGTAGAGGGATGATGTCATGAACTTTGAATCATTGCGAGATGCGTGTTATATTATGGTGACGTCATCATTATCATTTTTCACTAGCTATTGTTTCAGTATTTCTAAAAATGAAGAAGAGGAAGAATGGAGAGAGAGAGAGAGAGAGAGAGAGAGAGAGAGAGAGAGAGAGAGAGAGAGAGAGAGATAAACAGACAGAAACAAAAAGAGAAACTAAGAGAAAGAGAAAAAAAAAAGGAAAAAGAAAAGAAAGAAAGATAAAGAGACAAAAAAAGAAAAAGAAAAAAAAGAAAGACTTAGAAAGAGAAGCAGAGCAAGAGAGAAAGAGAGGAAATACAAGAAGTAGGCGTTACCGTCTGTGTGGGAAGGACCAGTTTACGGAGATTGTGATAACCGGCAATACGGAGAAGGTCACGCGTCAATCTTCATATCTAACTTCAAGTGAACTGGAGGGGGGAGGGAGGGAGGGAGGGGGATGGCGGGGAGGAAGAGAAGGGGGAGGAGGAGGAGGAGGGGAGGGAGAGAGAGGAAGAGGAAGTGAGGGGGAGGGAGGGGGAAGGGGGAGATATTAGAGGGGATGCTGAGAACATGCGTGGTAGAGGCAGAATGTGCGGGCGGAAGGAAGTTTGGGCAGAGGGAGGGGGAGTGAGGGAGGGAGAAAGAGGGGGAGGGATAGAGGGAGGGAGAAAGAGGGATAGAGGGAGGGAGAAAGAGGGATAGAGGGTGGAAGAAAGAGGGATAGAGGGTGGAAGAAAGAGGGGGAGGGAGTGGATGGAGAGAAAGAGAGAGTGAGAGAGAGAGAGAGAGAGAAAGAGTGATATAGATAGAAATGCTGTAATGTAAATTGAGTAATATAGGATGTCATATAAATAAACCAAGATCAAGATATGCATACATAGAAAGAATGATATATATACAGAAACGTATAAAGAAAAACATAAAACATAGAGTTAGACATATATAGATAGATACGCAGAACAATATATATATATAGATAAGCAGAACAGTTTATAGATAGATAAGCAGAACAATATATATATAGATAGATAAATCGAGTGAGACAGACAGATAGACAGACAAATAGACACTTGGACAATGGGAGAGAGAGCAATAGATAGACAAACAGACAGACAGAGACAAACATACAGAGAGAGATAGACAGACAGAAAGGGAGAGACAGACAGAGACAGAGCAAGAGAGAGATAGAGAGACAGACAGTTAGTGATAGAGTAGAAGCAGTGAAAAATGACAATATATATATATATATATTAATGATAAACAAACAAAAACCATAAAAAGTGGAAGGATGAAAACCAAGAAACAAAGATAAAACAAAAAATCACAAGGAAACGGCAGATTTAAAGGGAATTAGAAATGACAATATCAAAACAACTTATAACGAAAGAGAAAAACGAAAACAGATGAAAGCGATAAATATAATGGCGACGAAAGAGCACAGCAGATAAGAAGAATAAAGAAGACGAAACGACAAGGAAATAAAAGAAGAGAGAAAACAAAGCGATAAACGCACATATAACAAAGGAAACAAGAACGACAAATACACAAAACAACACAAAATAAAACAAACATACAACAATAACAACAAAAAACAACACGACAACTAAACGAAAAAAAAAATCAAATAACAAAGCAAAAACGACACTAAGAACAAACAAAGACAAACAAACACCCCCATACACCGCAACGACGACAAGACGACATGTCAACAACTAACTCCCTCAAGACACGCTGGTGAATCATTGTATAAAATATTGCAAATAATGCACGTACCGACGCCAAATATCACTTCCTCCCTTGGCTAACGTGGTGTAACAGCCTCTTGCATTTCGTGTTGTTTTTGTTTGTATTTTGTGTTCTGTTGTATTTTGTATTTTTGTTGTTCTTGTTGTTTTTTGTATTTTGTGTTGTGTTTGTTCTCTTCTGTTTTAGTTGTTTTTGTGCCTTGTGTTTCTTGCTGTTTTTTTTCTTTTTTTGCTTTGTTTTTGTTGTATTCTGGTTTTGTTGTTCCTTGTATTTCGTGTTGTTTTTGTTTGTGTTTGTATTTTTGTATTCTATTCTTGTTATTCCTGTTGTTGTTTCTTGTATTTTGTCTTTGTTTTTGTTTCTACTTTGTTTTTTTATGTTTTCTTTTGTTCTCTATGTCATTTATCTCATTCGTTCATGTTTTTTTCCTTTCTTCTTGTGATCATGATAACAGGTTTAGCTTCGTTGTTAGGTTTTATTCTCAACCATTATCCTCATTATTATTGCTTTCATTATTATTACTAATATCATTATCGTTTCTGTCATTATCACTATCATTTTCATTGTTGCTACCATTGTGATGATGATGTTATGGTAATGATGATGATGATAATGATAATGATGATGATTATCCTAATTATTAGCAGTATTACTACTATTGTGAAGATGATGAGGGTAAATGTCATAATTATCCTTATTTCCTTTGTTGTTATTGTCAGCGTCATTGTTATTATCATCCTTTATATTGTTACTACTACTAATCACAATCCAATCTCATCATGGATTTTAACACATAACTAAAATCACAATACATATCAATCTTACACATTTTCCCTTTCGTATCCACCCATCTTACGTTTCCATGTGCATTTATCCGTAAGATAAAACAGATATATAAGAAGAAAAAAACGAAAAAAACAAGAAAAAGAAAACGATAATAATGATAATGATAATATTTGACGTGGTGATACCTGGCAACTTCCAACTCTGTTTACATCCTGGACTGAAGACACGTGGACTTGAGGTGCCAACGTTCGCTATTCAACTCAATTTCTCAAGGCCTTGTTTCTGCATTTAGATTGCTTATTGTCACTGGTCAGAAGGTCAGTCCTAATTGGGCTGTTGGGAGGGAAAAAAGGTAATATAAAAATAGTAACGATAGCCCATTAAGAATAAAAACATGCTCATTATCCGTTAAATGCTTACAAAAACGTTTACGTAACAGTGGAAAGGCCTTACGTAAAGCGTCATTATATAGGATTTTACACTAACTAGCCGCACGCATGCATGTTAAGCATTAAGATTTAGACCTACGCAATATCAAGACAAGGTTGATTAATAGACAAACGAAGACAGGTGCTTACCAGAACTAAGACATTCGAACGAAAATTGATAACCAACCATTTTCAGTCGCTGCATTTGTCTAAAACAAGTAAACAAACAAAACTACAAGGGGAACGACGTCAAAAACAAGGAAAACTTTCTCTTCCACCTTCTTCCTAGTTTGAAATCTTTCAAATGTCTCCATAC
>BOPN01004549.1:37500-40000 GCA_017312705.2 Penaeus japonicus
ACCGTTCTATCCCTCAATCTTTCTCTTTCTCTTCCTCTTCTTTCATTCCATTTATCTTCCTTTCCATCGCTCTCTTTCTCTTTCTCTCCCTCTATATTTCTCCTTCTCTATCTCTCTCTCCTTCCCTCTTTCTCACCCTCTCTCCGTCTATCTTTCTCTCCTTCTATTTTTCTCTCCCTTATTTTCTCTTTCTCTCCTTCTCCCTCCTTTTTCATTTTCTTCGTCTTTTCCGTATCCATCTCTTTCCAATCTCGTTGCACACCCAAGCAGGCAACATATATTGCAACAGGTGTGACGGCTCCGCACCTGTCGCTGATGAGCTTACCTGTAATCACTGCTAAGAGGTGAGGGGTGATGAGGAGGGGGGTGGGGGTGATGGGGGGGGGTGAGCAGGTGATGTTTAATTCGTTACATTTCTGTTGTTGTTGTTGTTTGTCTCTCTCGAGAGAGGAATGGTTGTGGTCGCTATCAACTTCATTGTAGTAATGGTTATGGTGGTGGTAATGGTGATGTCATTATCATTAATGTCATCCTTACTATTATAATACTATCATTGTTATTACCATTATCATTATTTTTATCATTATTGTTATCATCATTGCTATAATCATCATTATCATTATTACCATTAGAATTGTTGTTATCATCATTATTATTATCTTTATCATTATCGTCATCAATGTCATTGTCGTTATCATTAACATTATTATTATCATTTTTATATTATGAATATCATTATTCATACTATTCATATTATCATTATCATTATTATTCTTATTATTGTCTTTATTATCATTATCATTATTATTATTATTATCATTATTATTGTCTTTATTATTATTATCTTTATTGTTTTCATTGTTACTATCATCATCATTATAATTAATGATACAAATTATAATTTGTATCATTATAAAAAGTATAATCTTAATTACTACTTCAACTATTACCATTATCATTTCTGTAATTGACAGTGTTACTATCATTATCATTATAATCATTATTATGAACCGAGTTCATTGTGACAAATGGATAAAAGGGTATAAATGAGACTGAATAGTTCCACAACACAAGAGATGTAATCATTATCATCATCATGATTTCATCCTTCTCAGTAAAAACATCATATCCATCCTTAGAAATATCATACATATTGTTGGTAACCTTATTATCATTACTAATAGAATCACTATCATTATCATAATTTTTTTTCATCATAATCATTATCATTTTCATTATTACTATCATTATCACTATTGTTATCCTCATCATTATTACCATAATTACTTCTACTAAATTTCTCTATATATGAAAGTTTGATCTTTAAAAATTACACTGAACATAAAAATCACAAACCAGAAAACAACAAACAAACACACAAAATATCCCAAAAATTTCTCCCTACACAAACATATTTAAAAAAGACATCTATATTCGAGCTTCACAGTAAAGATATTTTATTCATGTGTACCTTATTGAGCCACGTTTTTCTACTGACGTCAATAGCAATCAGTCTAATCTTAATCTACATATGACATTTACGGGCATATGTCGATCTCTCGGTGTATGTGGTTAACTCATAGGATGATTTAAGTGGTCAATATGATTAGTAGGGAGAGAGAGCAAGCATACTTTTTCCTGAGTTGATGCAGGTAATGAAATACGTTTATGTATATATTTTTTTTATTTTTTTTTCTTATTTTTTTTTTTCGTTTCTGATTGAGGATACCTGGTGATTATGAAGATTGTAATGATATTTAGTTTTCTTTATCTTCTTGATATCATTATGATTATTATTGTTATTATCATCATTAGTTTATCTCTATCAGTATTATTATCATCACCATTACCATTAGCATTATCATCATTGTTATTATCATTTTCAATATTACTATCATTACTATCATGATTATTGCAATTACTGTTATCATATAATGACTATTGAATCATCAAAAAGAGGAGGAAATGTAAAAAAAGAAAAATACTTGAAAAAAAAAAAAATCTCTCTCTCTCTCTTTATCTTTCTCTCCCTCAGCGCCCCCGTTCTCTCCCTCTCTCCCTCCCTTCTTAGCCTTAGGACCCCATCCTGCACTCCTCTAAAGGCCCCAATTAGGCCTAAGCCATTCACACATACAAACACGTAAGTGGCTTCTCACCTTCTGAAGAAACGACACGGAATGTGATTTAGACTTTAGGGTCACTTGGCAACAGCCGGGAAGCTTTATTTTCATTTTTTTCTGAAGTTTATTGGTGGATCGGGAAGGGTACTATGTATGTGTGTATGTATACACGACCCGCACACACACATACACACACACACACACACATACATACATATATAATTTCAATTATATCTCTCTCTATCTATATGTAGATAGACAGAGAGGATGAGCGAGAGTGACATTGAGTTTGACAAGTTAATTCAATAAACGGAGAGAGAGAGGGAGAGAGAGAGAGAGAGAGAGAGAGAGAGAGAGAGAGAGAGAGAGAGAGAGAGAGA
>BOPN01004549.1:72500-82500 GCA_017312705.2 Penaeus japonicus
TTCCTTTCCCTTCCTTTCCTCCTTCCCCTCCCTTCTCTTCCCTCCCTTCCCTTCCTCCATTCCCCTTCCCTCCCCCTCTCACCTCATCCCTCTCTTCCACTCCTTCCACCCCCCTCCCTTCACTCCCCCTCTCTCCTCTTCCCTCCACTCCCCCTCCCTCCTCATCTCTCCACTCCCTCTCCCTCCTTTTCCCTCTCTTCGACTCCCATTTCTCCCCTCCTGCTGCCTCCTCTTCCCTCCCTTCCACCCCCACACTTTCTCACCCTCGCTGCGTAACCCTTTCCCCTTAGACCCTCTTACTCCTTCCCCCTCCCCCTCCCCCTCCCACTCCCCTCCCCCTCTTCTTCTCTCTCCTCCTTCTTCTCCCAGTCCTCTCCATCCCCCTCCCCCCCTTATCTGTAATGCTTCCTCATTATGGCCCTTATTATTCACGTCCTGCAAGGTGTGGTACAGCCATTACTCCTGTACCCTTGTGCCTCGTACCGCTGTGTTTGTTCTCTTGTCTGTCTGTCTGCCTAGCTGTCTGTCTGTGTGTGTGTGTCTGTCTGACCGTCTGTCTGTCTGTGTGTCTGTGTGATCGTCTGTCTGAGTGTTTGTTTGTTTGTTTGTCTGTCAGTTTGTCCATCTGTCTGTCTTTATGTATGTCTTTCTCTCTCTCTTTCTCTCTCTCTCTCTCTCTCTCTCTCTCTCTCTCTCTCTCTCTCTCTCTCTCTCTCTCTCTCTCTCTCTCTCCCTCTCTCTCTCTCTCTACCGCACTCGCAAAAACGTAGGCGTAGTAATGATAATTTTAACTAAAATCAACATAGTCTATCCTCTTAATAAATAGATGAATTAAAGCAAAGGAATGTAGGACCCCCCCCTAGAAAAAGGGTGGCAGCTTCATTCTGAAAGCATTTCCCTATTATCTTTACTTTTTTATTGATATTATTATTACCATTATTATTGTTCCTATCATCATCATTATCATTACTAATGAAATTATTATCATCATCATCATCTTCATCATCATTATCATCATGACCACTAACAGCTTCATTTTCATTACTATTATCATTATCATCACTATCATCATCATCATCATCTTCATCATCATTATCGTCATTTTAATTATCATCCTTACGATCATTACAATCATCAATATTACTATCATCACCTAACAAATCCCAAAGGCATGCAGGAAAAAGATCCTAAAAAGACAGCACATCATCGTAACTCACACTGCACTGATATCAATTGCAGGATAGAGCAATGAACTGATTTCAAAACCATTTTCCTTGACAGAATAAACAGCTGCAGGGATGTAAACAAACTTCTTTTTTACTTCTTATTTTTTTGGATGCGTTAGTTATGGTGTAAAAATATTCAATTTACCTCCTGGAGATTTTAGTTTTTTTACGGTTTGATGAAAGGAGATTGAAAATTGAAAAATATTTTATCAAGATGTGAATGCGAATTTGAGTAAGAGTAATTGTAGGTAAATATTGTAATAAGGAAAAACAACGATAATTTCCTCTCTCTCTCTCTCTATCTATCTGTCTTTCTCTCCCTCTCGCTCTCCCTCCCTCCCTCTCTCTCTCTCTCTCTCTCTCTCTCTCTCTCTCTCTCTCTCTCTCTCTCTCTCTCTCTCTCTCTCTCTCTCTCTCTCTCTCTCTCTCTCTCTCTCTCTCTCTCTCTCTCTCTCTCTCTCTCTACATAGAGTTGTTACGTAAAGCCTATGATTGTGAACAACATAACAATGATGACTTGATAATGATAGTTGAAGATAATGATAATGAAGAAGATGATGATCACAGCATTAGTAGTAAGATGGAACGAAAATAAGGATGATTGTGATAATGATAAAATGACATCAGAGTTGGCACACGTCACGAAAGGGAATGAAGAGGGAAAAGAGATGAAGGAAAAAGAAGAGGATAAAGGAAGAGAAAGAAGAAGAGGAGGGAGAGATGGAATAAAAGAAGGAAGAGATGGATACAAGCAGAAGGAATAGATAAAAAAGGAGGGAGAGGAAATATAGGAAGAGAAAAGGATAAGGAAGAAAGAAAGGAAAAAAAAAAGAAATTGAAGATCAAACAAAAAGTCAAAGAGAGAAAGAAAAAAAATCAACAAGAAGAAAATAATAACGCTAAAAAAAGAGAATAAGAAAGATCAGAAGAGAGAAATCAAGAGTGGGAAAAAAAGGGATTCCCAGAGTAGGGCACGAGGCCAACGCCACGTCCAAGGGCAAAATGTGTCCCGCAATCGACCCATAAAACGGGCGACGCAAAGCGGATTCTGCGTTGCGCTTTTTGGAAGCTTTGTGGGTTCTTGTGGGGGTGGGGTCTCTCTGTCTCTCTTTCTGTCTTCTTTTGGGCTCTCTCTGTCTCTCTTTCTGTCTTCTTTTGGGCTCTCTCTGTCTCTTTCTCTGTCTTCTGTTGGGGTCTCTCTGTCTCTCTCTCTCTGTCTTCTGTTGGGGTCTCTCTGTCTCTCTCTCTCTCTTTCTTCTGTTGGGCTCTCTCTGTCTCTCTCTCTGTCTTCTGTAGGGCTCTCTCTGTCTCTCTCTTTCTTCTGTTGGGCTCTCTCAGTCTCTCTCTCTGTCTTCTGTTGGGCTCTCTCTGTCTTCTGTTGGGCTCTCTCTGTCTCTCTCTCTGTCTTCTGTTGGGCTCTCTCTGTCTCTCTCTCTGTCTTCTGTTGGGCTCTCTCTGTCTCTCTCTCTGTCTTCTATTGGGGTTTCTCTGTCTCTCTCTCTGACTTCTGTTGGGCTCTCTGTCTCTCTCCACTTCTGGGTTGGGCCTCTCTGTCTCTTCTTTCTATCTTCATAGGAATCTTCTGTCTGCTTCCTTCACCTTGTTGGCTTCTCTGTCTTCTTCTTCTGTTGGGGTCTCTCTGTCTCTCTCTTTTTCTTCTGATGGGCTCTCTCTGTCTCTCTCTCTTTCTTCTGTTGGGCTCTCTCTGTCTCTCTCTCTCTTTCTTCTGTTGGGGTCTCTCTGTCTCTTTCTCTTTCTTCTGTTGGGCTCTCTCTGTCTCTCTCTCTCTGTCTTTTGTTGGGCTCTCTCTGTCTCTCTCTCTGTCTTCTGTTGGGCTCTCTCTGTCTCTCTCTCTGTGTCTTCTGTTTGGCTCTCTCTGTCTCTCTCTCTCTTTCTTCTGTTGGGCTCTCTCTGTCTCTCTCTCTCTCTCTCTCTCTCTCTCTCTCTCTCTCTCTCTCTCTCTCTCTCTCTCTCTCCCCCCCCTCTCTCTCTCTCTCTCTCTCTCTCTCTCTCTCTCTCTCTCTCTCTCTCTCTCTCGCTCTCTCTCTCTCTCTCTTCTCTCTCTCCCTCTCTCTCTATCTCTCTGTCACACACTCTCTCTCTCTGTCTTTGTCTCTGTCTCCTAATCTCTCTCTCTCTCTCTTTCTCTCTCTCTCTCTCTCTCTCTCTCTCTCTCTCTCTCTCTCTCTCTCTCTCTCTCTCTCTCTCTGTCACACTCGCTCTCTCTGTGTCTTTGTCTCTGTCTCTCTCTCTCTCTCTCTCTCTCTCTCTCTCTCTCTCTCTCTCTCTCTCTCTCTCTCTCTCTCTCTCTCTCTCTCTCTCTCTCTCTCTCTCTCTCTCTCTCTCTCTCTCTCTCTCTCTCTCTCTCTCTCTGTCACACTCGCTCTCTCTGTGTCTTTGTCTCTGTCTATATCTCCTACTCTCTCTCTCTCTCTCTCTCTCTCACCCTCTCTCTCTCTTTGTCTTTATCTCTGTCTGTGTCTCCTATTCTCTCTCTCTCTCTCTCTCTCTCTCTCTCTCTCTCTCTCTCTCTCTCTCTCTCTCTCTCTCTCTCTCTCTCTCTCTCTCTCTCTCTCTCTATCTCTCTCTTTCTCCTTTTCATTATCATTATCATTATTGTCAGTACTAACATTATCGCTAATATCATTGTCATTATAAAGATGATAATGATAATCCTCACTGACCTAACCGAACGTTTAACCTTATCTTATATGTTCTGCCGCATCCTACTCTAACCTGACCTAACCTGACCCAATTTAACCTAATAGGAAAACATAATATCATGATATTACTATACTATATATTGCAGTGCGTGTACCTCCCTGACATATAGTGTCTTCTCTATTGGAATTCCCATACGAAAAAGGAGCTTGTATTTGCATGTCAAAGCTGTTAGTGATTAGATTCTAGTAAAAAATGATTGGGGAATGAATTGACTTTATATACAAAAAAGGGAGAGGGCAAGATATATATATATATATGGGGAATATGCAAGAGAATATGAATGGACTAATCTCCATTCAGGCAGAAACGTGAGTTCATATTTGTCCCTGTATCTTTCCTTTTTCTCTTTATCTATCTATCTATCTATCTATCTTCTCCTCTCTCTCTCTCTCTCTCTCATTCTCTCTCACTCTCTCTCTTCTTTCTCTCTCCTCTCTCTCTCTTCTTTCTCTCTCCTCTCTCTCTTCTTTCTCTCTCCTCTCTCTCATTCTATCTCATTCCTATCTCTGTCTCTCTCTCATTCTCTCTCACCCCCCCCTATCTCTCTCTCTCTTTCCTTCTCTCCCTGCCGTTCTCTCCCTTTCTCTCTTTCTGTCTGCAGGGTCGCTGCAGTACATGACGAAAAGGTCCGCTCGACACAGAGTAATCGATAGATAATGAAAAAAAAAAAACATCCTGGCATTTCCGATTATTGTTGCTCCGGTCACTAAGTGGAGCTGACTAGCCGACCATTGACTGGCCAACCATTGATTGGCCAACCGTTGACTGGCCAACCGTTGACTGGCCAACCATTGACTGGCCAACCGTTGACTGGCCAACCGTTGACTGGCCAACCATTGACTGGCCAACCGTTGACTGGCCAACCATTGACTGGCCAACCGTTGACTGGCCAACCGTTGACTGGCCAACCATTGACTGGCCAACCGTTGACTGGCCAAACGTTGACTGGCCAACCGTTGACTGGCCAACCGTTGACTGGCCAACCACTGACTGACCAACCGTTGACTGGCCAACCGCTGACTGGCCAACCATTGGCTGGCCAACCGTTGACTGGCCAACCGTTGACTGGCCAACCATTGACTGGCCAACCGTAGACTGGCCAAACGTTGACTGGCCAACCGTTGACTGGCCAACCGTTGACTGGCCAACCATTGACTGGCCAACCGTTGACTGACCAACCATTGACTGGCCAACCGTTGACTGACCAACCATTGACTGACCAACCATTGACTGGCCAACCATTGACTGGCCAACCGTTGACTGGCCAACCGTTGACTGGCCAAACGTTGACTGGCCAACCGTTGACTGGCCAACCGTTGACTGGCCAACCATTGACTGGCCAACCGTTGACTGGCCAACCATTGACTGGCCAACCGTTGACTGGCCAACCATTGACTGGCCAACCGTTGACTGGCCAACCGTTGACTGGCCAACCATTGATCACAACCGTTGACTGGCCAACCGTTGACTGGCCAACCGTTGACTGGCCAACCATTGACTGGCCAACCGTTGACTGGCCAACCGTTGACTGGCCAACCGTTGACTGGCCAACCGTTGACTGGCCAACCGTTGACTGGCCAACCGTTGACTGGCCAACCATTGACTGGCCAACCGCTGACTGGCCAACCGTTGACTGGCCAAACGTTGACTGGCCAACCGTTGACTGGCCAACCGTTGACTGGCCAACCGTTGACCGGCCAACCAAGCTGACTGGCCAAACCATTGACTGGCCAACCATTGACTGGCCAACCGTTGACTGGCCAACCGTTGACTGGCCAACCATTGACTGGCCAACCGTTGACTGGCCAAACGTTGACTGGCCAACCGTTGACTGGCCAACCGTTGACTGGCCAACCACTGACTGACCAACCGTTGACTGGCCAACCGCTGACTGGCCAACCATTGGCTGGCCAACCGTTGACTGGCCAACCGTTGACTGGCCAACCATTGACTGGCCAACCGTTGACTGGCCAACCGTTGACTGGCCAACCGTTGACTGGCCAACCGTTGACTGGCCAACCGTTGACTGGCCAACCGTTGACTGGCCAACCATTGACTGGCCAACCGTTGACTGGCCAACCGTTGACTGGCCAACCGTTGACTGGCCAACCGTTGACTGGCCAACCATTGACTGGCCAACCGTTGACTGGCCAACCGTTGACTGGCCAACCGTTGACTGGCCAACCGTTGACTGGCCAACCATTGACTGGCCAACCGTAGACTGGCCAAGCGTTGACTGGCCAACCGTTGACTGGCCAACCATTGACTGGCCAACCGTAGACTGGCCAAGCGTTGACTGGCCAAGCGTTGACTGGCCAACCATTGACTGGCCAACCGTTGACTGGCCAACCATTGACTGGCCAACCATTGACTGGCCAACCGTTGACTGGCCAACCGTTGACTGGCCAACCATTGACTGGCCAACCGTTGACTGGCCAACCGTTGACTGGCCAACCATTGACTGGCCAACCGTTGACTGGCCAACCGTTGACTGGCCAACCGTTGACTGGCCAACTGCTGACTGGCCAACCGCTGACTGGCCAACCATTGGCTGGCCAACCGTAGACTGCTGAAGCGTTGACTGGCCAAGCGTTGACTGGCCAACCATTGACTGGCCAACCGTTGACTGGCCAACCATTGACTGGCCAACCGTTGACTGGCCAACCGTTGACTGGCCAACCGTTGACTGGCCAACCATTGACTGGCCAACCGTTGACTGGCCAACCGTTGACTGGCCAACCGTTGACTGGCCAACCATTGACTGGCCAACCGTTGACTGGCCAACCGTTGACTGGCCAACCGTTGACTGGCCAACCATTGACTGGCCAACCGTTGACTGGCCAACCGTTGACTGGCCAACCGTTGACTGGCCAACCATTGACTGGCCAACCGTTGACTGGCCAACCGTTGACTGGCCAACCATTGACTGGCCAACCGTTGACTGGCCAACCGTTGACTGACCAACCATTGACTGGCCAACCGTTGACTGGCCAACCATTGACTGGCCAACCGTTGACTGGTCTCGAGGTTGGTACATAACCCAGCTCGGATAAGAGGAATAGCCCGGGAACAGTTAGGATAATGATCACAATGATGATACTTGGAGTAATAATGATAATGATGATAATAACATTAGTAGTAGTAATACTGGCAATGATAATGATAATAATTCATATGATGATAGTATTGATAATGATGATGTTAATGGTAAATCAAATGATAATAGCAATGATAATGCTGATGTTAATAAAATGATAATGCTGATAAAAATATTGATATTGGTAATGATAAAAATAATGATGATACTAATAAAAAGGGATATAGTAATAATTATGACATCAGTGATGATAATGATAATGGCGATAATAATGATAATAATAATAATAACAACAATGACGATAACAATGATAATGATAATTAGTGTCCCTAATAATGAGGGTAATGCAAAGAGTAAGAATAATAGTGATAGTAATAATCATAAGTACAACGATGTTAATGACAATGATAATAATAATGATAATAAAGATGATAATGATAGTGATAATGATAATAATAAGAAAATAATTTCAAGGTAGATAATAACAATTTAACGTAATCATCCTTATAACGAAATCATCATTACCACATCACTATTTTCACCACTCATATCATCATTATTAACATAATCCCTTATCTCCTCCTCCAACATGGCCCTCACCATCATCACCATACTACGAAGGCATGGTGTGAGAGTAATATCCAAAAGGCAATATCACCTTCATCATAATCCTTTAACACCATTGTTATTTATGGATTATACATGCTATTTACAACTCCGGCCTAATTCATACTCACAAAGGATAATGCAACGACCCACAAGGGGATATTTCAACGTTCCATTCCTCTTGGTGTACTAAATATACTGTGATAGATGGCGTGTCGATATTCTAAGCTGTAGCGGGGCCTGTCCTGTGGTGTGTAGGTAGGTAGGTGCATAATCGCAAAGACTAACAGACAGACATGCGGAGAGACAAACGGATAGGAAGATAACTGATGAGAAATCGCTGAGCAGTTTGACAGCAAGCGAATCCGCGCGAACTCTGGAGAAGCTAGTCAGGCCACTTTTAGGAAAGTCCCGCCCTTTTCCTGTGCCTCGGACGGGCGGGCGCCGAAGAAGGAAGGGCCTGAGCATCATCGGAGGTCATCGCCGTAAGGGAGGGGGGGGGGGCTCCGGGGCGCGTCTCTCGCCATCAGGACTGTTGCTTTCAGGCGCTCGTGCTGCCTCCGTCGGCGCCAGCGCTATCGTCTTCGCAACGCTCATTGCATGCTTCGTCCCCATCGCAGCGCGGGTGTTTCCGCGTCTGTGTGAGTGGGTGTGTGAGTGGGTGAGTGTGTGTGTGTGTGTGTAAGGAAAATCTGATTAGCCAGTCTTGAAGTGCTTCAAAGATTCTGATCACTGATCACACTCATGGAACCCCGACTTGATCAAGTTCCTATTCGTAAATCAATTAATTCATTCATTGATTCACTTTCTTCAGTCGCTTCTTATTCACTTCGCATAATAAGTAATCGAATTCACCAACTCATTTCTACAGCGGCGCTCCCTTTCTTAAGCTAAATAATTTCTCAATTTACATTTATATTACATGTTTTACCGTGAATTTAGTAGAATATAAGGGACGTATAGGAATGTGCCTGTTAGCGTTTGTATAGGGATGAATGCATGTATGCTTGTGTGTGTACACACACACACACACACACACACACACACACACACACACACACACACACACATACAATAATAACAACAATGACGATAACAATGATGAATGATAATAGTGTCCCTAATAATGAGGGTAATGGAAAGAGTAAGAATAATAGTGATAGTAATAATCATAAGCAATAACGATGTTAATAATAATGATAATAATAATGATAATAATGATATCGATAGTGACATACGATAATAATAAGAAAATAATTTCAAGGTAGATAATAACAGTTTAACGTAATCATCCTTATAACGAAATCATCATTACCACATCACTATTTTCACCACTCGTATCATCATTATTAACATAATCCCTCATCTCCTCTTCCAACAATGGCCCTCACCATCATCACCATACTACGAAGGCATGGTGTGAGAGTAATATCCAAAAGGTAATATCACCTTCATCATAATCCTTTAACACCATTGTTATTTATGGATTATACATGTTATTTACAACTCGGGCCTAATTCATACTCACAAAGGATAATGCAACGACCCACAAGGGATATTTCAACGTTCCATTCCTCTTGGTGTACTAAATATACTGTGATAGATGGCGTGTCGATATTCTAAGCTGTAGCGGGGCCTGTCCTGTGGTGTGTAGGTAGGTAGGTGCATTGGGATGTTATCGGAGGGGAGGGAGGGGGGAGGGAGGGAGGGAGGGAAGGAGGGATGGGAGGAAGGGAGGGGGGAGAGAATATGAGAGGGAGGGAGGAAGGAGAAGGGAGGGAGGGATGGAGGGAAGGAGAGGGGGGGAGGAGGGGAGAGAGGGAGGGAGGGAGGGAGAGAGGGAGGGGGGAAGGAGGGAGGGAGGGAGGAAAAGAGGAGGGAGGAAGGAGGGAGAGAGGTGGAAGAGAATGAGAGAGGGACGGGGGAAGGAGGGAGGGAGGGAGGTGGGAGAGAATGAGAGAGGGAGGGGGGAGAGAATGAGAGAGGGAGGAGGGAAGGAGGGAGGGAGGGAGAGAGGGGAGAGAATGAGAGAGAGAGGGGGGAAGGAGGAAGAGAGGGCGAGGGGATTGAAGGAGGGAGGGAGGGAGGGAAAGATGAAGAGAGGGAGGGAGGGAGGGAGGAAAATGGGAGAGGGGAAGGAAGGGAGAAAACGAACAAGAAAAAGTGAGATAGACTGGCATACATACAGACAAATAGACAAACTGCCATATGATCAGACAGGAGAGATTTTTCAGACAGACGAATAGACACGGAGATACGCAAAGAGACAGAGATAGAGAGAGCACTGGACGTAACCACCATATGCACTCTCTCGCACAGATAAAAGGAATTTTAGATATTCATACTT
>BOPN01004549.1:92500-95000 GCA_017312705.2 Penaeus japonicus
TCCACAACAGACATAATTTTGCCAAGGATATAAATTCCAGTATATCCCGAATGGCACATTTGCGGCGTATGGATATCGTATATGCGAATATATCGGCGGGCCAGCGATATATTTGTGAAAGATATATTTTCTTGTCTCTATTTGTCTTGCCTATTCTCTTTTGAAAGGTTTATTTCCCTCTGCCTCTCCCTCGCTGTTTTTTATTGCCATAGGATAAATTCCGACAAAGGAGATATGAAGATGAAGGTGTTTGGTAACGAAAGGGGTGAGTGAGAGGAAGGAATGGTAGAAATAGGAATGAAAGAGGAGTCGGCATAAACTGAATGTAAGGGAAAGAAAAGGAGAGAGAAGATAAGTGAGTGAGTGAGAGGGAGAAAGACAGAGACAGAGAGAGAGATACAGAGAAAGAGAGAGATACAAAGAAAGAGAGAGGAATACAGAGAAAGAGAGAGATACAAAGAAAGAGAGAGGAATACAGAGAAAGAGAGAGAGATGCAAAGATAGAGAGAGAGATACAAAGAAAGAGAACAGGATACAGAAAAAAGAGAGAGAGAGAGATATAAAGACAGAGAGAGAGAGAGAGAGAGATATATATATATATATATATATATATACACACACATACACACACACACACACACACACACACACACACACACACACACACACACACACACACACATACACACACACACACATATATATATATATATATATATATATATATATATATATATATATATATATATATATATATATATATATATATATATATATATGTGTGTGTGTATATACATACATACATACATACATACATACATATATATATATATATATATATATATATATATATATATATATATGTATATATATATATATATATATATATATATATATATATATATATATATATATATATACACACACACACACACACATACACGTTTCAGTCCATGATACACACGTACACACACACACACATACACACACACACACACACACACACACACACACATATATATATATATTCATACATACATATCATTCTTGTTGATCTATAGTATAAATGCAATGAACTTCAAATACAGTCAATGGAGTCTCAAATAAGTGAATAAACATAAGATAGATTTCACTTATCGAGACTCCACTATAGCAAGAGGGCTAAGCAATTGCACCCTTTATACGATCTTACTAAAGATAGTTCACACGTATGCATAACGACCTAAATCAATAACTGCACACAGTCACATCGTAATTGCTGCTCGTTCACGACCCAACAGAAAATGCATTCACCCACTAACCAATCATGCACTAACACACGTTTCCATTATCCACACACATGTTATCATTTGCATACGCTAGCACACCATCGTGGGGCCGCCAGCTCAGGCACAGGAACACTTGCTCGGAGATAAAATAAAGTGCTCTCTCACACATGTACTGAACACGGAACTACACATGCGTAAAGACACAGATACATACACAAGTCCAGACAGACAGACACATTTGTAAACATATACATACAGGTGGGCAAACACACGTACAACCTCACACACACACATATATATGTATATGCATATACACACACAGACTACGTACACGTATACACACACACACACATGCAGGTGTATAAAGACATATCCATTCCATACACAAACACATACGAACGTGTAGACACACACACAGAAATACGTAGATCCACACAGTTAAGATCACCACTTGTTCTTAAATCTATCTTTTCACAAACAACAATTCACTATTCGAAAATCACCATACATAACACCTAAGAAAAAAATTGAGATAAAACAAATTTCCGCAGCCATTGCTAAGAACAGTCACACACACACACACACTCACACACAAACACACCGAAAAAAAGAGAGAATATGCACATAAACTATGACATCTGCTGTGGTATTGTTTTGACATATGGAACCTCGCGCCCACTTGGTCAATGAACTCCATTACACCTGCTACGCCACGGGATCTCGGATAGGGGGCGGGGCTTGACCACCCACGGAGAAGTGTCTGTGTCTGGGGGGGGGGCGTGTGTGTGTATGTGTGTGTGTAGGGAGGAGGGCGTGTCTGTATGGGTGTGTATATGGGGGAGGGAGGCGTGTGTAGGTGTGTGTGTGTGGGGGGGGGGGGGTTGTATTAGCGTGTGATGTGTGTTAGTGTGTGTGTGTGTTCGTGTGTGTGGGTGTATGTGGGTGTGTAAATAGATATTGTAATGATATCCTGTTGCCGTTGACTCTGAAGATGATGTATGGGTGTGATTACCATCTCTACTGGAGGTTCGGATGTATGGTAACGCGATACCGTTAGTAATGGCACGCGGCCATAGAGAAGGTGGGATACTGTTGCTAACGTGAGCAGATCTATTTATGTCTTGCTCCTGATGGTACTCTGGTGATGGGATGCATAGGGGGGGGCGCTGCTGTATACGTATATACAAACTTGCATCCACACACACACACACACACTCCAACACACACATATA
>BOPN01004550.1:0-5000 GCA_017312705.2 Penaeus japonicus
TGATGATGATGATGGTGGTGATGATGATGATGGTGGTGATGATGATGATGGTGGTGATGATGATGATGGTGGTGATGATGATGATGAAGGTGATGATGATGATGATGGTGATGATGATGATGATGGTGGTGATGATGATGATGGTGGTGATGATGATGATGGTGGTGATGATGATGATGATGATAGTGATGATGATGAAGGTGATGATGATGATGATGGTGATGATGATGATGATGATGATAATGACATACCTCTGATGCGCTGAATGGTTTTATTGTGGTGATGGTGATGATGATGATGATAATGATGATGGTGATGATAATGACATACCTCTGATGCGTTGGATGGTTTTATTGTGGTGATGGTGATGATGATGATGATGGTGGTGATGGTGATGGTGACAGGTACCTCTGCTGCGTTGGCTGGTTTTATTGTGATGATGATGATGATGATGGTGATGATGATGATAGAAATGAGGTTGATGGTCATGATAATATTGGAGAAAGAAAGAAAGAAAGAATAAAAGGAAAGAAAGAAAGAGAGAAAGAAAGAAAGAAAGAGAGACAGAGAGAGACAGAGAGAGAGAGAGAGAGAGAGTGAAAGAAAAAAAGAGAGAGAAAGAAGGAAAGAGAGACAGAAAGAGGGAGAGAGAGGGGAGATAGATAGATAGAGAGAGATAGAGAGAGAATCAGGAGAATTACGAAAATGAATGAATTTCCTATGAATATCATAACAAAGTTTATAAACACGGACCAGTCTAACTTCTATCAACACAGTTGCATATTCATGAACACAAAATGTAACTTTACACTAACATGCGTAAGTAACACAATAGTTGTTGCATATTGCTAACAGTAGACAATTAATTAATCGCAAATATTATATAGAACTGATTTAGGTTTAAGGTTTTCTTAAACTTGAGTGTCATTGAAGTATAGAAAATAGATCCTTTTTTTTTTTTTTTTTTTTTTTTTTTTTTTTTTTTTTTGAAGATGTAGAATGAGAGGAGGAAGAGAAATACCGATCATTATTGTCAATAAAAACTCGGGCAGTTCCACAAGGCATCATGATTTTCAACATCAATTCATGAGAACAGCACACCGCGTTTTATAAATCCTAAAAAAAAACAAAAAAAAACCTGCTACTTTTACGCTAATTTGGTTAAGTTTCATAGCACGTTTCAAGTCTAAAATGTAGTAAAAGGCAAATGGTTATTAACATATTATCATGTCTTGTATCTTAAGTATAAAAAGAATTATAAAAAATGCACACAGTATCATTCTTAGAGGAACTATTTTGTCTTTTTTCTAAGATAAACTCATTACTATATATGCTTTAGAGACATCGTGGTCTCCTTTATGTGAAATAGAGTTGTGTCTGGGGAGAGAGAGAGAGAGAGAGAGAGAGAGAGAGAGAGAGAGAGAGAGAGAGAGAGAGAGAGAGAGAGAGAGAGAGAGAGAGAGAGAGAGAGAGAGAGAGAGAGAGAGAGAGAGAGAGAGAAAGAAAGAGAGAGAGAAAGGGAGAGGGAATGAGAGAAAGAGAGAGAAAGGGAGAGGGAATGAAAGAGAGAGAGAGAGAGAGGGAGAGGGAGAGAGAGAGAGAGAGAGAGAGAGAGAGAGAGAGAGAGAGAGAGAGAGAGAGAGAGAGAGAGAGAGAGAGAGAGAGAGAGAGAGAGGGAATGAGAGAGAGAGAGAGAGAGAGAGAGAGAGAGAGAGAGAGAGAGAGAGAGAGAGAGAGAGAGAGAGAGAGAGAGAGAGAGAGAGAGAGAGAGAGAGAGAGAGAAAGGGAGAGGGAATGAGAGAGAGAGAGAGAGAGAGAGAGAGAGAGAGAGAGAGAGAGAGAGGAGAGAGAGAGAGAAAGGGAGAGGGAATGAGAGAGAGAGAGAGAGAGAGAGAGAGAGAGAGAGAGAGAGAGAGAGAGAGAGAGAGAGAGAGAGAGAGAGAGAGAGAGAGAGAGAGAAAGGGAGAGGGAATGAGAGAGAGAGAGAGAGAGAGAGAGAGAGAGAGAGAGAGAGAGAGAGAGAGAGAGAGAGAGAGAGAGAGAGAGAGAGAGAGAGAGAGAGAGAGAGAGAGAGAGAGAGAGAGAGAGAGAGAGAGGGAATGAGAGAGAGAGAGAGAGAGAGAGAGAGAGAGAGAGAGAGAGAGAGAGAGAGAGAGAGAGAGAGAGAGAGAGAGAGAGAGAGAGAGAGAGAGAGAGAGAGAGAGAGAGAATGAGAGAGAGAGAGAAAGAAGGAGAGAGAGAAAGAGAGAGAGAGAGAGCAGGAATGAGAGAGAGAGAGAGAGAGAGAGAGAGAGAGAGAGAGAGAGAGAGAGAGAGAGAGAGAGAGAGAGAGAGAGAGAGAGAGAGAGAGAGAGGGAGACTGACAAAGAGAGACTAATTTGCAAGAGTTCAGTAATGAAGTATTAGTAAATACAGGCAATGATTGATATATTAAGCCACTTTTTCCAAGCTATCATTTGACTTTTATCTAAACACTAAAGCTTAATAATTGTAATAATCAAATATACTAGTTTCAAGATCTGATGCTTTTTCTTTTATATTCATCTTCCGATTTTTTCTCCTGTTTTTTTAAAATAACATCCTTGCAAAACAATTCATCTGATGATAATCTTTGATCTTACTTTCAGATTATTACCCAAGTAATTTTAAACTAAATTTCCTATTATTTAGAAATCAAATAAATAAAAGTGAAAGAGGAAAAACCTGAAGAATCTTTCTGCTCGAAATTGCTGTTAAATGAGTGCAAAACAACCACCCAATCGGACCGAACCAGAACATCATACAGATCTGAACCAACTTATGATCTAGATGCCTGTGCTGCCTTCCCTGCGTGACTGCCGACCGGATTGACCTTTGACCTCGAGTGGGGGACGTTATCTCCGAAGAGAACGCTCGTGAACCGCCAAACACGAGCAAGTGCCAAGGGCACCTGTTAACTTTTCCCGAGGAAAGACTTCACTGGTCTCGAACCCGGGAACCTCCGACGCTGGAACCAACCTGGAAAGAGACTTACATGCTTTGCCTTATGTATTTCAGACTCTTTTCTTATAGGCTTTTTGTCACTTTTACCTTTCCTTTTACTATTTCCATTCCTGATTGGTCTATTGAAAAGAGAGTTACATGCTTTGCCGACTGTACCACCGAGATCTAATAAGGAAGGCGAAAATCGCTCCTTATATGATGCAAACTCTTTCATTAATGACTTTTTGTCACTTTTGACTTTCCTTTTAATATTTCCATTCCTGATTGGTCTATTGAAAAGAGATTTAGATGCTTTGCCGACTGTACCACCGAGATCTAAAGAAATAATTCGAAATCGCTCCTTATATATCTCACACTCTTTTATTATCATTCTTTTCGTCACTTTTGCCTCTCTTTTTCCTTTGATTTTCATTCGTAATTGTTCTGTTGTTTAAATTTCGTAATTGAACCATCTTAATCATTGTAAATAAAATCATTCACGCTATTTGCTTTCTCGTTAATAAGGATATTAAATGTAATTAAGCTGGTCATGTTCAAGAAATATAAGTCATTAGGTCATTTGATCATAGACTTTTTGTCCCTTTTTTCTTTGCTTTTATTTTGATTTCCATTCTTAATTGGTCTATTGTTCATTTTTTTTCATTCAGTCATCTTAATAATTATCTTAATAAGTATAATCATTCAGATTATTTAAATCATCTTTATCAATAATATTAAACGTGAGCTATTTTGCAAGCAATGGTAATAATAATAATAATAAGTAATAGTTATTGTGATTATCATAATATTGGATTATATTTTCATTATCTGCAGTTCTCTTTTACATATATCCTTGCTTGGCAGGAAGTCAGCAGTAAATCTTTTATATAACCACATTGTTTTGTTTTGTTTTTTTACTTGAATGTTTATAATTTTTAGCTAGTTATCAATCACTCTAATTAATCCTTTATAAATTATTAAAGAAATAGTGTTAATGAGAATTAAAAACTGTTTTTTGTTTAATAAATTAGATTACAATTGCACCAAAAGCCATATGGGGGAAAGATGTAAAAAGAAAGTCAGAGAGAAGACGGAATAAGAAAAAAAAAGAAAAAAAAGAAGAAAGAAAAAAAAGAAGTAAATACTATAAAATTCTCACCGCTATTTTTATTGTCGTAAACAATATATATATATATCGTTTTTTTTCTCTCTCTCTTCTTCCTCGTTCTTTTCTGTGTAGGAATCCGTTTTTCTTTCTTCCCTGACTGTTTTAACCCCCCTACCCCCCCTTCTCATTTTCTTTTCTTTTCTCTCTCTTCTCCGGTTATTCCAAGATAGAGGAATAGAGAGAGATAGAAAGGGATGATTCTTTCTCCTTCTGTGTCCCTCTTTTTATTCCTCTCAATCTCTCTCCCATTCTCTTTCATTCTATCTCTCTTTTTCTATGTCAGTCACTGTGTCTCATTCTCTTTCTTTCTCCCTTTCATCTCTCTCTCTCTCTTCTCCCTTTCACTCATTCACTCTTTCTCTTTCTCTTGAACGAACAGCTGATTTGTGTCAACAGTGAAAAGGTATTTTGTATATATTCCTTTCATCTCTTCTCTTCTTTCTTTTGCTTATGCGAATATAGAATAACATGTATTAAGCTATCATTAATCCACAGTAATTCTACACACACACACACACACACACACACACACACACACACACACACACACACACACACACACACACACACACACACACACACACATATATATATATATACATATATATATATATATATATATATATATATATATATATATATATATATATATATATATATATATATATATATATTATATATGAATATATATATATATATATATATATATATATATATATATATATATATATATATATATATATATATATATATATAATATTAATATATATATATATATATATATATATATATATATATATATATATATATATATATATATATATATATATGTATATATATGTATATATATATATATATATATATATATATA
>BOPN01004550.1:27500-30000 GCA_017312705.2 Penaeus japonicus
GACCGCCTTGCCGCCCTTACCGGACTTCAGCTTGCTGTAGGACGGGCTGAGTCCTCCTGAAAGAGGCGAGGGCCCGGGACTGAGGCTGTGGTGAGGGGCGGGCGAGAGGGTGGGTGAGGTGGGCGTGTGGGGGAACTGGGGCGTGGGTGGGAAGAGCCCCGGCGTCTGCGGAGTACTGGCGGGCGATTTGGAGTGGCTGGCGGGCGTGAGGGTCCCACTGCCGGGCGTGCTCGGGGTCCGGAGCTGCAGCTGGGCATAGCGCAGTTCCTCGGCCTCCTGTGGGATGACCAGCGTGGGCAGCCGGACGTGCTGTGGAGGCGCCATGTCCGCGGTGGTTCCCGAAGTCTTCGTCCTCCGTCCGAGCAGCCTGGACGTGGTCATCAGAGGGAGGTCGTCAGAGCTGAAGTTCATGTACCTGTGGTCTCCAACCGACCCCCGTTCCTCCGCCGCCGCCCCCGCCCCCGACGTGCCCCGCCGTGCCCTCGCTTCGCCTCTGTCGGTCCCACGCCCTTTTGCCTGCCTCTGGAGGTTCCTCAGGTGGCTCTCCTTCGCCCTGGGACTCCCGCCAGGACTTCTGTGACGACACAGATCCTTCTCTGCCGCTCCTACAACGGAGAAAGAACCAATTAAAGACACTAGAATAAACCACATTAAAAAACAATTCATCAAAATAGATAGATAAAGCAGAATAAAAGAAACAAAAGGAGAAACACGCAAAAACGTACCGGCATCGTCCAGGTCAGAGGACGTGTGTAGCGTCAGGTCATCCGAGTCATCGTCATCGCTCTCTCTCGCCGACATGAAGCCGCAGGTCTCCGCCCTTTGGTACCTGTGTGGGGGGGGGGGGGGGGGGGGGAGGGGAATGCCCTGTGAGCGGATCTGAATTCAGTGTGCAAGTTGCTTGATTGAATATACATGTACGTACTGTATGCATATATCTATGTATATATATGTGTGTATATATTATATATATATATATATATATATATATATATATATATATATATATATATATATATATATATATATATATATATGATCACACACACATACACACACACAAACACACACACACATATATATATGTGTGTGTGTGTACAATAAATGTTATATATATATATATATATATATATATATATATATATATATATATATATATATATATATATACACACACACAAACACACACACACACACACACATACAGTATATAAACACACAATCATTTGCACAATAACACATACATATAAACTAATACAAACACACACATATACACATACAAACATACATACAAGAACATTCCAACACATAGGCCTACATAGCAATTTCAAACCAATATCTCACAATCTCTATACAATTACTAAACTTACTTTGAATAGTCGCTGGATCTACTGTGGTAGAAGGACACTTGCTCGAACCGCTGCTGATATTCCGGTGACGTGTGCTGGAGAGGAACAAGGCTGAGTATTAGACACAATAATATATATATATATATATATATATATATATATATATATATATATATATATATATATATATGTGTGTGTGTGTGTGTGTGTGTGTGTGTGTGTGTGTGTGTGTGTGTGTGTGTGTGTGTGTGTGTACATACATATTTATATACATTTATATTTATATAAAGCTTACGTATCTCTATCTCTATTCACACACACACACACACACAGTCGTAATGCAACAAGGGGCGAAACCGGCGGCTGGCTGTTGCGGACTTGGTCTGATGTCCCTGGACTTGCGGGAGAACCTGGTTGGTGCAGTACTGGACTCTGATAATAGACTATTGGTACATCACAACCACGCACATAGGTACATCAGAACTGAAGAAGATAGTAGGGGAAAAAAAAGGCGCGTTTCCTACTGCGAAATCCCCCCCCCCCCCTTCAAAATATGAAGTTCGACGTTCTTTCATCACCCAGAGTGTCTCGTGTGATGAAGAAAGAACCCCCAAACACTCATCATATCCACTCGCAACATCCGGGAACCGTTTCGGGCTATTTGGCTCAAATTCTGATAGTCAGAGACGAGAAATTCGCGTCCGTTCGACCGACTTTCTGATCCACCGTCAGCCAATGGGGTATCCACTTGAACACACACCTTCCTCAGCCCCATGTGGCCATGCACGATGTCATGCGCATTCCCATAACTGACGCCATGCTCTAAGGATAAGGAACAGGAGAGTAACAGATAGATCTTCGGTCAAAGATGTGCGAGAGCGTCCGGTAGAGCGATGTTCATCTTTCAGTCCATTTTTTCCAGGCTGCGAAAGCGCCTATTCAGCTGTTCAATGATGCAACAAATTTAGAATAAACTTGCAACAATTCCCTTTCGTATTTCTGTTGCCTTCTGAAAGTGCTAGAACCTAAGACCTGCTTCTGAGAAATCTTATTGTTTCCGGTCAGGAAGTTAAGCTAAGTCTGCCACGTTCGCTCAGTTCAACAAGGCAAGGCAAGGCAAGCCAGACAAGCGGCGACAGGTTCCAACATGT
>BOPN01004550.1:47500-50000 GCA_017312705.2 Penaeus japonicus
TGGCCGAGCGGCTGGTCGAAGTGGACGCGGAGGTCGTCGCGCCAGAAGATGAAGTCGTCGCGGAACATCTCGGCGGGGGCGAAACCCTCTGTTGGGGGGGGATAAGGGGGGGGGGGTATTGCGGGTGTATGGGGGAGGGGTTGTGGGGGTATTGGGGGGAGGGAGGATGGGGTATGGGGGAGGTTGGGGTGTGTGTGGGGGTTTGTGTTGGGGGTGGAAGGTGGGGATGGGGGGGAGAGAAGGTGGGGGAAGGATGGGGGGATATAGGGGTAAAGATAGGGAAGGGGGGAGGATGGGGGTTGGAAGGTAGGGATGGGAGGGAGGGAAGGGGAGTGGAAGGTTGGGGGGAGGATGGGGGGTGGGTGGGGTGGAAGGTAGGGATGGGGGGTAAGTGGGGGGATATGGGGGAGGTTGGGGTGAAGGTAGGGTTGGAGGGGAGGGAGGGTGGGGGTAAGTGGGGGAAGGATGGGGAGATATAGGGGTGAAGGTAGGGATGGGGAGGAAGATGGGGGAAGGAAAGTGGGGGGAGAGGGGGGATAAGTGGAAGTGGATGGGGAGGAAGATGGGGGAAGGAAAGTGGAGGGGAGAGGGGGGATAAGTGGAAGTGGATGGGGGTGGAAGGTAGTGATGGGGGGAGGATGGGGGATAAGTGGGGGGAAATTGAGTCGAAGGTAGGGAAGGGGGGAGGATAGGGGTAAAGGGGGTGAAAGGGGGGTAAGGGGGTGGAAGGGGAGGAGGAGGTGTGGATAGGAAGGGGGAGGGGTTGGGTGGGGTTGGGGAGATAGGGATGGGGATGAGGATGGAAAGGGTGGAGGTGAGAGTGGAGTAGAAGGAGTGGAGATGGGTGGAAGAGTGAAACGGGTGGAGGTGGAGAGTAGGGGGTAAGGGGGGATGGACAGGGTGGAGTGAAAGAGTTGGGGTAAGGGATAGGAAGGTGGATAGAGTAAGTAGGTTATGGTAGGGAGTGGAGGTTGAGTGGAAGGGGTTGGGTAAACAGAGAGGGGGAAGGGGGGGGGGGAGATACGTTTGTGTTTAATAACAGCCACTGTATGAGTTGTTTGTGTATAACAATTATGTTTACTGTTTTTTTTTGTTTTGTTTTTTTCAAGAAAGCCGCTTTAGTATGTGGATTGCGATTGTGCAATGAATATCATGTGTGTGTGTGTGTTTGTGTTTGTGTGTGTGTGTGTGTGTATTTGTGTGTGTGTGTATGTGTGAGAGAGATAGAGAGTATGTGTGTGTGTGTGTGTGTGTGTGTGTGTGTGTGTGTGTGTGTGTGTGTGTGTGTGTGTGTGTGTGTGTGTGTGTGTGTGTGTGTGTTCGTGTGCGTATGTGTGCGTGTGGGTGTATGTGTGTATGTATGATAAAGAGAATAGTATATGTAGTGTTTACAAATGGACGTTGTATTTGTTATGTTTTGCAATATTGATACATAATTTCATCCTTAAAAAAAAAAGAAAAAAAAAGAAGAAAAAAAAAACATTAATTCTATAATTTGTAATGAAAATGCCCATGATAAACTAGCATCGAGAGTCACTCCCAGGAAACTCCCATCCAAAAAAATTAAATGGATAATATTTCCCCATCCTCTTTCTGCCACGTCAACTTGCAAGGAAATCTCGAAATCAAAATCCGTGCAATAAATTTTGCGACATTCGCTGTTGAATTTAGGAGACACAGATTGAGACAACTGAAAAACGAACTAGCTGATTTTTTAGGCTCAAGTGCCTAAGTTTTGGGACTCGTGATAAGATAAGAACTGTAAAAAAAAAAAAGAAAAAAAAAAGAAAAAAAAAAAAAAAAAAAAAAAAAAAAAAAAAAAAAAAAAAAAAAAAAAAAACATATTTTGAGATAAAGGAATGATATGTGTAATTGCTTTTGGCATATTAATAATCATGACTTTTTCCTAATATTCATTGCAACATCTTCAGAATAACAAAATCTATTGAAATTCGCTCTTCCTTGCAATATGCAATACTGCAGAAATAATTATGTCCATTTCACACTGATCGGAAAAGAGAAGTATCTTTTAGAGGCTTTTTACTTATGTCAAAGTGTTCGTTGTGTTGCTCATGTATTGTTGAATTCTGCCTCGATTGCAATACTTGCAATATTTCTTTCAACATGCGAGTATAGGAAAATAGTTGCAAGATATTCCTAGTGACTATTGTTTTATTATTTTTTAAATGATTTTTTAATTTATTTTTTATGATTTTTTTAAATTGTTTATTATTTTATTTTATTTTTTTTAAGAAAGAAAATGTTGCCAAATAATGCCGAGGAAACGGATATGAATACATTACATTACATTTTGATGCTTGTATATTCAGCACTTTGAGTATTTCAAAATACGAATATTACATTTTCATTGTTGCGTGTGGGCGTGACAACCTACGCTTTGAATACTTGACATTTTAACCTTATTTCCTTTCATGAGAACACACACACACACAAGCATGGAATATTGATGATGATAATGATAATGATAGTGGCAGTAATA
>BOPN01004550.1:82500-85000 GCA_017312705.2 Penaeus japonicus
TCTTCTCCCTTTCTTTCTTTCTTTCTTTCTCTCTCTCTTCTCTCAGTTACTCGTTTTCTTTCTTTTTTTTCTCTCTCTCTCTTTTCTTCTCCCTCTCTTTCTTTCTTCTCTCTCTCTTTCTCTCAGTTACTCTCTCTCTCTCTCTCTCAATCTCTCTCTCTCTCTATCTCTCTCTCTTTCTCTCTCTCTCTCTCTCTCTCTCTCTCTCTCTTTCTCTCTCTCTCTCTCTCTATCTATCTATCTATCTCCTTCTATTTATGAGACATTAAAAAAAAAAAAAATCTTTCTAAATGATTTTCATCATTCATATTAATCGCTCACACTGTGTCAAGCAACATGGCATAAATTCTAAGCTCTACTATCCCTCTCACCATCATAATCCATTTACGAAAATTAATAAAAAAAATATGCAAGAAATTATATTTACTCTTACAATATATCGATGCTTGATTTCATTCAACATTTCGGAGACGTTCTGTTGCAGGAGTTTTTGAGTCACAGGAGGAACAGGATGTTGATTATGGTGGTGGTGATGATGGTGATGATGATTGTGATGATGATGGGGTGGCGATGGTAATGATGGTGGTGGTGATAGTGATGATGATGGTAATGGTAATGATGATGATGGGGATGATAATTGTGATGGTGATGATGATTGTGATGATGGTGATGGTAATGGTGATGATGATGATGATGTTAATGGTGATGATGATTGTGATGATGGTGATGGGTATGATGATTGTGATGGTGATGATAATTGTGATGGTGGTGATGTTGATTATGCCGTTGGTGATGATGGTGGTAATGGTGATGGTGGTAATGATTGTGATGGTGATGATGATTGTGATGGTGATGATGGGGATGGTGATGTTGATGATAATTGTGATGGTGATGATGGTGGTGCTCATGGTGATGCTTGTGATGGTGATAATGATGATGATGATAGCAATAATGATGTTGATGATGATATTAATGGTAATAATTATAATGGTATTGATAATGATAGTAATGATAATTGTACTGATAATGATGATGATAATGAAAACAATAATAATGATAATGAAATAAGAATAATGATCATAACAAAGTAAAAATAATAATGATTGTGACAGAATGACAATGATAATGATAATAATAATAATTATTATTATCATCATTATAATAATAAAATATAACAATAATAATAATAAGATATAATAATAATAAAAAATATGATAATAATTCTAATGATAGATAATAATTATGATAACGATGATCATAGAAACAACCACAATAACAACATCAATAATAAAAATGAGGAAGATAACGATGATAAACTAAAACATAGCAAAATACGAAACACTAGTCATTATATTATATTTTCGCAAAAATACACACTTACAAGACAACCAAAATTTTATTTCTGTTCATCCCAAAATTATAGTTACATATTTCTTTTTCAAAACGTATTCATGTCCATAGTGTAAAACTATTCCTGAAATATAAATACATTTTCTACAGATACTTTTGTATAATTTGCTTCTGTCCTCAATTATTCTAATTGAGTCTTAAGTTAACAAGAAACTGTACTTACTTCTTAAGGTAAAGTATTATTTTTTGTTAGACGATTAATTAACTAACAACAAGCTTATTTTCTCATTTTCATATTAATGTGAAAAAGTAATGTAACTGAGTACTGTATGTAATAAAATGAATTGCCTTACCGTTAGTCATTCTACATTCTAAACTGGATATTCTTGCAATTATAACCCTAGTTCACAGTAATAATCTAATCTAACCTTTGAGAACCAATGTTCTAAAGGAACAGGCAGTTGCAAGCGCCAAGTTCCACAGGACATTTTTTCACCAACAGCTATTCTTGCCAAACATACAACCTCAAAACTTTCTATTAAGATTTTTTTTTTCACAACCACTCAACTCGTAACATTGGACAAATCTCGAGTTTACCTTTAGATCCAGTACCGTGCCGATATTTTCCTATATATTTATATATATTATATATTATATATTTTCATATATTACTTTATCTTCCCATATACGCGGCGATGCACCTAAAACCTCTCTCTCCCTCTCTCTCTCTATCTCTTTCTCTCTCTCTCTCTCCAAACTCGACGCAATCCAATTGATAGCCAATCGTCCAGTAATCAAAATACGACCAAAAAGAAGAAGAAGAAGAAGAAGAAAACATTCCCTTTAGCACCGAGGTTATATTGCTCCTTTGGTCTTTGAGATGAGACCTTATTCTATCATTCTACCATGCTTATTGCATTTAGGAGATGACACACATTATCCCTGATGCACTAAGAAAAAAAAAGAATACCACATCTATTGTAAATACTCTTTAATTTCCAAATTTCTGTCCAAAAACGAGCGAACACTGACTCACAGCTCCTCTTCTGAACAAATCTTCCTCTTTCCCAGCGTCTTAAGCTCTGTCCAATTTTTGAAAAAGACCATATACAATCTCAACCTCAGCTCTCTCCTTGAACTTTCCTTTCCT
>BOPN01004550.1:102500-105000 GCA_017312705.2 Penaeus japonicus
ATGCACGATTTATAATCCGACTCCATAAATCTCTGACACTTACTTTGAACTTTGGACTTGAACAGGAATGTGTGCAACGGCCTTCGTCAAGCAAGTTCCTGCAGGCGTGGCAACTGGTGGCAGAGTGAGGGCGTTGGCAACCTCTAGGCACTCCTCGTGACAACACTGGTTTCCAACACAGCCTCCGGGGCACTCGCTACCACATACTGGGACGTTGGAAGGACGAAAAAAGGGGAAAAAAAGGATGTTTTAAGTTTTAAGCTTTAAGGCTTTCAGGTTTTCAGGTTCTAAGGTTTTAAGGTTTTGAGGTTTTAAGGTTTTGAGGTTTTAAGGTTTTCAAGTTTTTAGGTTCTAAGGTTTTAAGGTTTTCAGGTTTTCAGGTTTTAAGTTTTTAAGGTTTTAAGTTTATTTTTTAGATTGATGTTTGTAAAAGAGGAATACTGTTTAAGTAATCTTACTTGGTTGAAAGTGTTCTTTGAATTTATGATATATAGATTTTTTAAAGAGATAATCATGATAATGGTATTGATGACGATGATAATTTTAGGAAGAATTATAATAATGTCGATGATGATGATGATCATAATAGCAACAACAATAATAATACTGGTAATAATAATGATAATGATGATGATAATGATAATAATAACACTGATGATTATCTTTATCGTTATCATTATTATCAAGATCATTATTTTGATAATAATAACAATGATTATAATAACGATCATGATAATGATAATAACAATAAATATAGTAATAATTACAATATAATCACTCTCTCTCCCTCCCTCCCTCTCTCTCTCTCTCTCTTTCTCTCTCTCTATCTTTCCCTCTCCCTCCCTCTCCCTCTCACCCTCCCTCCCTCCCTCTCCCTCTTACTCTCCCCCCCTCTCCCTCCCTCCCCCCTCTCAACCTCCCTCCCTCCCTCTCTATCTCCCTCCCTCTCCCTCTCTCCCTCTTTTTCTCCGAAAACGTGAGTCCGTAGCTGACGTGAGGCTATTAAGACTAATGGCTCTTCACTTAGGTAGCTGGGCGCCTCTGAACGCCTCTTAACGAGATTTAACTCCGAAGTGGATTTCCTTCTTGGGGATTCGATGGGTATCAAGGTGAGGGAGAGAGAGTGGGAGGAGTGAGTGAGTGGGTGGGGGAGGAGAGAGAGATAGAGAGATAGAGATAGGTAGAGAGATAAGAGAGAGAGAGAGAGGGGGAGGGTGAGAATGGTGGAGTGGGAGGGAAGAGGAGGAGGAAGATAGAGGAATAAGAGAGATAAGAGAGAGAGGGGGGTGGGAGGGGAGGAGGAGGGAGGAAGAGAGATAGAGAGATAAGAGAGAGAGAGGGTGGGGGTGGGGGAAGGGAGGAGGAGAGAGATAGAGATAGGTAGAGAGATAGAGAGATAGAGAGAGGGGGTGGGAGGGGAGAGGAGGAGAGATAGATATAGAGATAGATAGATAGAGAAATAGAGAATGAGATAGAGAGAGAGTATTGGGGTATCGGAAGAAAGGTGAGAGAGAGAGAGAAAAATAAAAGAGATATAGATAGATAGAGAGAGAGAATTGGGGTATGGGAGAAGGAAGAAGGAAGAGAGAGAGTGAGAGGTGGGAGTATCGAAGAAGGAAGAAAGGAGAGAGAGAGAGAGAGAGAGAGAGAGAGAGAGAGAGTTTCAAAGACGATCATGTGTATGTTATAGATATAGAAATAAATATTTTGGTTGTTTCTCTCTCTTTCTCTCCTGCCCTCTCTCTTATTCGTTAACCCACCTCTCTTTCCTCTTTCTTTCTCTCCCTCTATCCTCCTCCTCTCCCTTCCAGTCCTCTTCTCCCTTTTCCCTCCCCCTCTCCTTCTCTCTAACCTTCCCCTTCCCTCCCTCTCTCTCTCTCTCACACCTTCTCCCTCACCATCCCCCTTTCCCTCTCCCCCTCACCCCCTCCCTCCTCTCCCTCCCCACCCTCCCCCTCTCCCCTCCTCCTCTCCCCCTCCCGTCCTCCCTTCCCCCTCTCCCCTCCCGTCCTCCCTCCCTCCCTCTCTCCCTCCTTCCCCTCCCTCTCCCTCCCTCCCTCCCCTCCCTCCCTCTCACCCTTCCCCCTCCCTCCCCCTCCCATCCCCCTCCTCCTCCCTCTCCCCCTCCCCCTCCCCCTCCCTCCTACCCTTCCCACCCCCTCTCTCTCACACACTCTCTCCCTCCCTCCCTCCCCTCTCCACCTTCCCTCCCCACCCACCCTTCCCACCCCCTCTCTCTCTCTCACACACTCTCTCACACTCTTTCTCCCTCAGTCCCTCCTTCAATACTCACATGTCTGGCAATGTGTAGGTCCCCAGCATCGAGGCGAGCCACATCGGTTGGAGCGGAAACCATTGCTTAGGTTGTGGACACTCCGAGCATTCTCTCTGTGGACGGTTTCGCTGCGAGGGTGAGACGCAAGGGGGAAGAAAAAAAACAAACAAAAAAACAGCGCGTTGGTTAAGCGTTCTGGTTTGGTTTGGTGGATTCAGTGTTTGT
>BOPN01004551.1:0-7500 GCA_017312705.2 Penaeus japonicus
CACAAAAAAAACGCGTTTCTTGTTACCTGCCACTGATAGTATTACAAATCATTTAGAAAGCCGTTTTATTTGCAACAATAGAGGAAGCCGTCGTTAAAACCTTATTGATATCAATTGATATTAAACGATACGGGATATGCACCAAAGCTGCTAATGGAACAATTATTCCAGTGGTTAGTAAAATTCGTTTTTAAACTGCATCTGGCCATCTACGACTTTCAATTCGACTAGTAAGAAGAAAGTGCCAACGTTTTCTTAATGGAAAGTCAAAAGCTTACAAAAAAATCATATCAACCTACATTCAAGCACACAAACACGTACATAGTGGATACAGTATATTTAAGTATAGGCATATACATAAATATGTACACATATGTGTATGTGTGTGTATTTATATATACTTTTTTTTCATACATCTGAAATCCCTCCAGAAATGTCTTTCGCTGATGTAAGTTTCAACTGACTCTCCCCTACGGATTGTGCCTTGGACACCTTAGAGGTTAACCTGTAGTGACCTATATTTACATTAGTAACCCCAAAACTTAGTACTGCCCCCTAGATTTCATGGTACTCTCCCTTACGGATTGTGCCTTGGACACCTTAGAGGTTAACCTATAATGACCTATATTTACTTTAGTAACCCCAAAACTTAGTACTGCCCCCTAGATTTCTGTTCTGTCCCTCGCAAGGAGCGTTAAATCGGGGTGACCACGTGCCTCATGCTAGTTTTAATGTCACCTTTGTCTATTTTATGTAGCGTATTTTTTTTATTTTCCTTTCTTTTCGTTTTAATTACTTTTGAATGATTTTATAATTGTCCTTTACTTTTGCACTTTCAATGTTCGTATGGTATTTTATAGCTTTATTTGTTCAGTTTTTAACTTCGAAATGTGAGGTCCAGCTAATAAGAAGTATTTAAAAGGTTTTAGTAATTATTTTTTTCGCCTCTGGCGATTACCATTGTTGACATCGTCGCCATATTTGTAAGAAAACAGGCAGATACTCTTTTTACGTGCTAGCCTCTGGATTTGTACTGCAAGGCCCACCTTACCCTCCAGTTTGTTAAAGTTAAGTAGAGTGATTTTGGGTTACAAGGTAAAAGGGCGGATTTTATTTGAGGAATTAAGCTTAATGTTAATGTTATGCTGGACCGTTTTAAGTGCTTATTTTGATTTCATTTTGGTATTGCTTATTTTATTCAGTTTTACTCTTGTACTTTTTGTTCAGTTTTAGTATTACTCTTTTATGTTCAGTTGCTTTTATGTCAATTCTGATTTCTGTTCTTTTATGTTTTTGTTTGATCATTTTTATTTAATAAATGTAGACATTTTATTTTGCTTTTTTAACATGACCCCTGCTAGCAATATCAATTCTGTCAATTCAGTTAAATTCAATAGTATGAGATGAACAACCCGATGGGTATTAGTGAAACACTACAAATCACACCCTTATGTCTGTGCATCTAGTTCGTTGTCTGCCTCGGCGCTCACTGGACCCTTTGATAACCATGCCAAACTCCCCAAGTGTTCTGTTGTCAGCAAATCAATGGAAAAAGGCTATTTTTTCAGGTGAAACTCTTGTGGAAATTGACTTAATTTACTAGTTCATGACTATACATTTGAAAGTAGTGTGACGCCACAAGTCAACATCACAGCATGATCTTCAAGTCTGCCTTATGTTTAGGCTAGCATGTTTATCGTCAAAACTAGTTTGAACATGCATTTCTCTGTTGTCATGTCACTTTCCTGACATGCGTAAAAATCAACAACAGTAGTGGAGTGTGGTTCTGGCAGGAATGGTGAACGACAAGGAGGCAGAAGTAATAGAAGATGAACAGGCATTGTTTGTGCGTCTCACATAAGAAGTCACATAAGGACGTTTTCTGCACAAGGTATCTATGCCGTGTCTCCTGCTATGTCAGTGTCGTGTTCATGTCATTAATGTGATATTCTCCAGCATATAAGCGTGGCATGTCTCTGCCAGTTGTTCTTCGTTTGCCTCCAACTATTCCAAAGTCCTTGGAATTGGACGAATAATGAATTGATCATTGGAATCACAGTTACAGGCAGCAATAACATCATATATTTATAATTTATTTACGAATCATGTGTTGCTCTTTCTCCTTGTTTAAGAATTGACAACCTTTAAAAGAGCGTAGGGTTGGCAATTCAATCAAAAGAAACAGGACGAGAAGGATCATGTATTTACATATTTTTCTCCAAATTATTTATTTATTTCTATTTCTATATACTACATTTATTTTGCCTGTGTATGTATTTCATGTAATTATGCATTTTAACAATGTGTTTCTGACCCCTGTTACTACTTGTTGAAATCTTTTTCCTTTGAGAAATCCGTCAAGTGGTAAACAAACTCAAAGTCGAGTTGAGACTGCATTGAGATTGGATTGCAATCCGCATCTAGGGCAAAGAAGCCTAATATAATGCAGTATATATATTTATTTTCAAACAATGCATGCTCATATGAGATATTGATGATATTGGGAATCCTACATTTCTGACTTGTAACTGGTGTACTTTAGTTTTGTAAAGAGAGTTCTATCTTGAAGTATTACTTACTGTATTAGGCAGTGATGGTTTTAGAGATATAAAGTTGTATATATAGGTCCTAGAATAACAATACTGTGGAATCATACTTTTCTGACTTTGTGATGCAAGAAACCGTCAAAGCACAATATTCTGTTACCTAAATGTTGAAGACCATAAGATATTATAAGATTATTCCATAAAGACAATTGAATTAGTTTGATTGGATTGAATTACAATAAATCGAACACAATGCTTCTCCAAACAATAGCATCATTAAGGAAATCTATTTAGCATAAGAGTATTTATCAGATAGATCTTAAGCAATTTAATAATAAATTCATAAAAAGATATGAGGAGTGATAAATTTCCTTCGTACTTTCATTGATTTTATTTCATAAATATTATATCTAACATAAATATTTCTTTATAAATATAGTCAATAACAACCAAAAAACAAAATAACAAACACACTTGAACATTAATGTCGAAACACTGTACCGTGTTCATACTATGGCAGAAACAAAGCACAATATACAAAATATGGTTACTGAAAGTTGAGATAACAGCTGCCTCATCCTTCAGTAAACAAATTTCGTGTATAGTTAATCGTTAACACTTAAATGTAAAGGGCTGATTTTTTCACAAGCAAACAGCATTCTAGTTTAGTATAGGTAGGATTTTCAGTCTAACAGCTGTCGCACAGTACAGTAGTATGAAATCTATTTTGCAGGTGTTGCGTCCAATTGGCTATGTACCTTCAGGCATCAAGGGGTATTTATTCCCCTAGAGTAAGGCTGAGGTGAGGTCCGTCTCGCTTGTTGGTCCTCTGTCCATTTCACGTGGCTTCTATGTGCAGTGTGTACAGCCAGGTATTTTGACTGTGGAAATATTTTAGAATAGAATCTCAGTTATAAATGGTGATAATAATGCTAATAGCCTTGTAATCATAATCTTTATGTAGATCTATATAGAAATACACACCCATTTAGATGGTATATGATGGTAATAAAGATAATGATAATAGTGATAATCGTAAGAATAGTGATGGTAATGATTATGTTAATATTGAAAGTTTACATGATGAGGCTGTAGTAAATAAAATGTGTGGCTGAAGATATGCTATAAAGAATCACTGCTGCATGCACGATATCCCGATCATTACGTAGACATAGAAAGCTCATGTAACTGTGAGTAACTAACACCTAATCTGCATTCCAACAAAAAAGGTTGTCGAGTAGGTTGCAGTATACTGAGGCGTTGCCACGGCCATGCTCCTGCCGACTTCGAGGTGGCCTTGCCTACGAAAATCCCCTTGACATAGCCATGCGTGGGGGCTTTGTGTTCTGAACCATCACCGTATGAGTCACCGCAGGCTTCGTCGCCGGCACTGTGACTATGTGCGGGTGCTGGATCTAATAACTCAGCAAGTCGCAGCGTCGGGCTTCATGACGTACACCACGTGGTCGTCGCCGGTGCTTCCGCCCACCTCCCCCTTCCCGAAGAAGTCCCACCCCCAGTCCGTCTCATGGGAGTGTCCTACGCTGATGGTGATGGGCTGCATCGTCTTAGGCTCCTGGATGTACACATGTGACGGAGTCATGTACGTGGATATGGTCGTGTGTATCAGAACGTGTGACGGCGTGGAGTGACCTTCGATCGTCTCGGTCACGGTGAAGGCGACCGGGTGAGCAACCGTAACGTAATGTGTGACGGATTTGGTGATGACCACAGGGTCTTCGTCCTTGCTGCTCCCAGTCCCGATGATAATGGGCTGCACGAAGGGCTGGTGATAATGAGGGTGGTGATGATGGCCGTGACTATCCAAGCCGCCAGCCGAAAGGTGGCTGTTGATAACAATGGCGCTGGCCTCCTCTTCTTCCTTTTGTACCCATTCCTTAAACTTCTCGATGAATTTGCCCTTTCGCTCCGCCTCACTCCCGGGCTCTGCAGCCTCGGCTCCGCTCTCGCTGGAGTTCCCTTCTCTGGCCCCGAGTACCTCCCACGATGAGTAATGGAGCCTCAGACCTGGCCTTTGGTGTCTTCCCAGGCTCCTCCGCCTCTGAGGAACGGATGAACATTGGGATAAGAGAAGATTGTAATGTTGATTTTGAGAGCAATTAGAAAAAAATACATGATAACATGAGTGGTGATAATAATTGTTTTATGATTTTAAAAAGTAATGATAACGGTAACAATTTTTTTTTTTTCATAATTACTACCATTACCAATACCATTATCAATTCCTCTCTATCATTGTTATCATCAAGGTTCATAAAAATAATTATTTCAGATAAGTTGTATAGCACCCAACAAAACACTAGATTTTTTTAGGATTAAAAAAAAATGTATTGTGTAAGTAATATTGCACTAATATTGTGTTTTTAGAGTTAGTGCAATAGGAAATTGATATGGTTTTATTTCATAATATCACTGTACAGGCATCTTTGAAATATATAAATGATATTTAAATGATAAATGATTCGACCCATGCCCATTATTGAGAGTATTATAATCCTTGCTTTTGAACCCTCAGTAATATATCGACTCCTCCTTCATAGAAAAACTTCTATTTATGCTCAACGAAGCACACCGTCACGTCCTTTTTCTATAACAGAAGAACCGGATTCCCACGAAGCTATGTAAGACTCACTAAAGGTATACTTATATTCGTACTCAATGGCCATCGGCAAGGCCAACAGACCTTGCACTCCTGTAGTGACTCACGGCCACTGGCTGCTTGTGAGTCGTCAAAGGCTTCTCCTTCAGCTGCACTTCCTCCATCGGCCGCATGACGCCCCTGTGATGGCTTCCCAATGCCACCGCCACCAGCGCCAGCACAGCTGAGCTCAGTAACAATGCTGCGGAGCAGCGGCTGTGACGGAAGCGATCGACCTGGGGCGAGAAAAAAACAAAAATAAACTATGTCTTACACAAACAGCGACAAAAACAGACTATGTACTTAAAAAACACACACACACGTATTTACATACACACAACACTTGCGCTTTAACACAAATACACAAAAAGGGAACATGTAATAGTTATATCGAGGAAACTTTTAGCCTCTTCACCCCTTAGTTCTCAACGCACCTAGGCAAGCGGCCTACATACTGCTGGAAACATTATTCTGATTCTTTTCTTGAGATATCATTTCAAATTGTTTGTTGTGTTTCCCTTGATGACAAATTACTTATAGTCTTCATTATCTTCGGAATGTTGCGTGTCGCTAAAAAAGAAAAGAGAAAAATCTTTGTTCGTAACGTCACATTCCGCCTAGAATATATCATTATATCATTAGATAATTTATATTTTTCTAGCTGTGGGTTCACCGTTGTGCTTGGTTTATAGACTGCCAATGAGGATGGAAGCTCCCCCACTTTTCACATGCAAGCACACAGACGCGGGAGCAAATTCACAATCATACTGGGAAGACCTAATTAAAGCATGTTCTCGACCAATCTTGCATCTTCTGGAAAACCAATAAACTGGCAAAGGCAATGCATAAACCTGTCTTAAATATTTACTAGTCATGCAACTGTTGCGATAGAAAATATGGAGAGACGTGTAATCTGCCTGATGCAATAACAAAAATTGCACATGTGCACATACATATGCGTATATGTGAATATATGTATATATATATATATATATATATATATATATATATATATATATATATATGTATGTATGTATATATATACATATATATATATAAGATGGAATAATGCAATACCGCATTGATATACGTGTATGACATACTTCCCTGACCCGGAGTCGAACCTCTGCCGCCCTCGGGAATGACCCGAGAGTGCAGTACTAAACCAACTGGTCTAGTTGGTTTCGCACTGCACTCTCGGGTCATTCTCGAGGGCGGCAGAGGTTCGACTCCGGGTCAGGGAGGTATGTTATTAAAGGTGAACTGGTCCTAATTACCATAAAGATGCACTGTAACGGAATCGAATTGAGTAAAAAAGCAAAAAATACAACACTGTACCTCCATAATCCATACCAAACCCTAAATATATCAAAAATAGGGAAAATTATATACAATTGAACCCATTAAGCCATATAAGAATTCTAAGTGTTATCTCCTAAAATGGCATTACACACAACGGACCTATTTGCGTGTGTTTGTGTATATATATATATATATATATATATATATATATATATATATATATATATATACATATATATATATATATGTATATATGTATGCATATGTGTATATATATTCATATATATATAAACATATACATATATATATATATATATATATATATATATATATATATATATATATATATATATATATATATACATATATATATATCTATGTATATGTCTGTGTATGTATGTATATATGTATATATATATATATATATATATATATATATATATATATATATATATATATATATATATATATATACATATATATGTTTGTGTATGTATAAATATATATATATATATATATATATATATATATATATATATATATATATACATATATAAATACACACACACACACACATATATACATATATATATATATATATATATATATATATATATATATATATATATATATATATATATGTAAATATGGCAGATAAACCCACTATACACAAAATAGATTTATTGAAAATGAGACGACAGTTTCAAGATCCATCTGGATCCCATCTTCAGGTCTGAGGAGGAGGAGAACAAGAGGGTATATAAAGGGGTAAAGGGGGGAGTAACACGGTGCAGTCCCTCACTCCTCTTCTGGGCATCTTCTCTCCCGCTCATCTTCGCCACTCACAGGACTTCATCGCCCGTGTTCGCGGGGTCACGCCCTCGACCATGATGAGTCTGGACGTCGAATCCCTATTCACGAACGTCCCGCTCGACGATGTCCTTGCCTTCCTGCAGAGGAATCTTCTTCCTGAGGACCCCCGCCTTCCTCTGC
>BOPN01004551.1:17500-25000 GCA_017312705.2 Penaeus japonicus
TACGTGTATATAAACATATTTTCAAAGTATCTATTACTCTATAAATATAGTTGCAATAGCCATAAAAGCATTTACAAAATTAGTTTTAAGTTATAAACAAACTGCCACATTAGATTGGCCTGCTACATACAAGTACCTGCAGAGATCGTTCGGAGGGCGGGACTTCGATGTCTGACCGCCACCCTTCGCCCAATCCGCGTCAAGCCAAACCACGCCCTCGACCAATCAACAAGGTCAACCTAAGCCCCTCGAAAATGACCTTGTTATACATTAATTGGCATCGTGCCATGATCCATAGTTGTGTATATTCGCCCAGATACCATTATTCTTTAGATTTGACTTTTCTACGAGACAGGAAGAATTTGTATCTAAGCCTTGTTGACTTCTTTTCATTCTTCTGCGTTATTGTCCCGTGATGATTTCATATTTCTTAGATTTGCTTGTAGGTCTTAGCTTTTTCATCCATTGTGTATATTTCGTGTCCTTATTGTTATAGTATTTAGTGATAAACATACATATATATATATATATATATATATATATATATATATATATATATATATATATATATATATTAGTTATGGTATATTGATCTTGACGTGATATGTGTTTCATGATTGCCAACCTTAATTCTTGTGTTGAGTAGTTATCTTGTTTGGTGCATATACCTTTTAATATAGGATTTTATGACAGATACACTACTTTTACCATATATTGTGTGTATATGAGATATGAATATGGATATATATATATAAATGTATATATAAATATATATAAATATATATATTTATATATATATATATATGTATGTATGTATGTATATGTATATATTCATATGTGTATATAGTGTGTAGTTGTGTATATATGTATGAATGTGTACACACACATATATAACGTAATTCACATATATAATTGAGCAAGTGGATTATATTACAATGAGGCCTCTAACCCTCTTCTGCATCAGCAGTGCCCTTACTAGTGCGGTGAACTCAGCCTTTGTCTAATTCATGGATCTTTGTTTGAAATCATTACTCGTTTTCAAAAACTATTCAGTCCCTGCTGTTCTTGATTCACGTAATCCTTTTAGGGAAGCAAACGAATTCTACACATGATGACGGTGGTAATGATCTCTCTCTCTCTCTCTCTCTCTCTCTCTCTCTCTCTCTCTCTCTCTCTCTCTCTCTCTCTCTCTCTCTCTCTCTCTCTGTAATGGTTTTACTCTGCATGGTTTGTACAATAAAGCACGGCTATATAAAATGATTCAGATGATGCCTTGATGCAAACAGTGAAGGTGCAAGAGGGACTGAGACTTCGACCGGCCCTATTCCATCCTGGGATAAAGCTGATAAACGCAGAGGTCACTCGGTCTGGCCCGTGAAGGACAGACTTGAGAGAGGGGGAGTGGCCTGGGTCGCTGACAAGGTCGAACTAAGTCTTGGTAGAGTCCTACAGGTCACGTGACAGGAGGGGAGTTTGTCCTGTCCGATGGTTACGGCCGAGCTAATATCTTGGTAGAAGGATCTGTGCGAGGTCAGCCTATCTTGACCTCCCCCAGCCAAAGTAGTTGCAAGGACGTGGAGGATATGTGCCAATGTCAGTGTGAGTGTGATGAATTCGGCCGCCATCTTGTAACAGGCAAATACGGAAGTAAAAATCCTGTTTTACCGGTCTTATACTCTCTCTCACTGTATAATCATTTTTGATAAACAAAATGTCCTTTATTTCTAATTGAATGCGGGGGAAAATAAATGATAAGAAACTTATTTTTCACTTATTCCACTGATACAATTTCAATTGCAGTATCTAATGACAAAAATAAAATATATATTTTTTCCATTGCCGCCTTAAAATTATTATATATTATGTTTTACATATTTCAAAAGCTTTCATATAAAATTATTCTTGTTTGTTGCTATAAAAGGCAACAACTGCAAAGTCAAATATGTGTGTAAATGTGTATATACGTGTATATATATATATATATATATATATATATATATATATATATATATATATATATATATATATATATATGCATATATATCTAATATATATATATATATATATATCTACATATATATCTAAATAAATATATATATATATGTGTGTGTGTGTGTGTGTGCGTGCGTGTGTGTGTGTGTGTGTGTGTGTGTGTGTGTGTGTGTGTGTGTCTGTGTGTGTGTGTGTTTCTATGTAAACATCATTTTCCTTTTCAGGGATTGAAAAACAACAAAAAAGCCTTACGTTATATTCACAGATAGTAATTCTATCATAATGGTTTAAGTGTGGTGACAGCGACCAATTTAATCAAGATTACGCTGATTATCATATCATCATTAAGTCTATATAATTGCACACAGAGTGGGAGACTTGATCTTGTACCTTCTCTCTTTCTCCGTTTTCGATCCCGTTTACCTCTGCTGCTGTTATGTGGCTGAAATAACTTGTTTTCTTGTAAACGTCGCTTAATTTGGTAATGTGTTAAAGTCTCTGAATGTTTTGTTCATGTATTTTTCTTCGTTCTCGTGAAGCCTTATTCAAAAATAAATATTATCTGCAGCAGCTTTAGATGAAAGCATGCGGCATACTGTTATCTGAATATTCAATCAGTAAAGTGGTGTTCACTTCACCTGCCCCCTGCTGCTGTCCCCATTGACTGATTGGAAGAAAATTAAATGACTTTAAAATGACTGATACTTAAATTCCCCTGATGCAAATCATAAAATCATTAGATAAGGCTATTAACAGATAAGGCCATTAACGACGTATTCCCTTCGAAAAGTAAGTAGAACATGAACTGCAGAAACCTAGGATTGTCTGTTAAACAATCAGTCAAATATTTAGTGCTCATGGAAGAATAACATTAGACTTCAGACCAGGGCACACTGGCTTTCTAAATGAATAATTTAAAAATGTTACATGTTGGTAACAAAGATTACAATAAACATCATTTTTGTCTCTCTCGTGGTAAGCCCACCTCCATGTCGCGGATTTTCTACGGTTGTTAAAATATCTGTCTACGTTTGCCCCGTTGTTACACGAACACGGCCTTCTAAAAAACAGTTCATCCTTGGCCCACTAAGGAATTCGAATATTGTATAAGTAAAGACGACAGATGGTAGGTCTCTGCAACTAGCCTTCGGAAGACAAGATTTATGAAAGAAGTTTGGCGAAATGAGAAAGAAGTTATGACTGTGACTGTAATATGAGAAAAGTGTGTATGGATCCATTCTGTTGCCTAAATATGTTGAAAACCTTAAAATTCTATAGGATTATTCCATAAAAAATACTGAATTAGTTTGATTGGTTTGAATTACAATAACTCGAACATAATTTTTCTGCAAACATAGCATTATTAAGAAAATCTATTTGGCATTAGGCTCTCTATTTATCATATGGAGCTCAAGCAAGTTGATGATGAATTATTAAGAAGTTATAATGATTAAGAAATCATCCTTTTATTAATCTTTTATTGATTTTATTCCATAAATACTACATGTAAAATAAATATATCTTTATAAATATAGTCTATAACAACCCAAAAATAAAACAAAAAATACTTGAATATTAATGGCGAAACACTCTACCGTGTTCATACAATGGCAGAAAACAAATTACAATATACAAAATCTGGTTACTGAAAGTCGAGATATCATCTGCCTCATCCTACAGTAAACAAATTCCGTGTATGGGTAGTCGTTAACACTTAAATGTATATCTCTCTCCAGCCAAAGCCTTCACTGAGGCAAAGGACTGATTCTTTCACAAGCAAACATCAGTCTAGCTTAGTTTACGTAGGATTTTCAAAGTCTAACAGCTGCCGTTGCACGTACAGTTGAAGGAAGTTCATTTTGCAGGCGTTGCGTCCAATTGGCTATGTACCTCCAGGCATCAAGGGGTATTTATTCCCCTAGAGTAAGGCTGAGGTGAGGTCCGTCTCGCTTGTTGGTCCTCTGTCCATTTCACGTGGCTTCTATGTGCAGTGTGTACAGCCAGGTACTTTGACTGCGAACGTTTTTTAGAATTTTATCACAATTATAAATGAGGATGATAATGCTGATAATCTTGTAATTATAATACTTATGTAGATTTATGTAAATCACACCGATTTAGATGGTATATGATGGTAATAAAGATAATGATCATGATTGTGATGAAAATAATAATAATAATGATATTAATGATGATGTTAATATTGCATGTATACATGATGAGAGTGAAGATATACTTTAAAGAATCACTACTGCATATGAAAATAATTACAATGATTAGTTAGAAATAGAAAGCTTATATAATTGCAAATAACTCACACCTAATCTCCATTCCAAAAAAGCAGGTTAGTATTCTGTGATCAGCTGACTCATTTCCTCACCTATGCTTGTCGAATAGGTAGAAGTATACTGAGGCGTTGTTACGGCCATGCTCCTGCCGACTTGGAAGTGGCCGTTGCCTGCGAAAATCCCCTTGACATAGCCGTGCGCGTTGGTCACTGTGCTCTGAACCATTACCGTGTGAGTCACCACGGGCTTTGTCGCCGGCACCGTGACAATGTGCGGTTGCTGGATCATGATCACTTTGTGGTCGTCCTGCCCGAAGAGCGATGATACTTGGGTGTCGATTTTGTCTTTGATGCCCTGCCCCATGCTGTAGATGCCACTATTGAAAGCACTGAACGTGTCTCTGATTTTCTTGATGCCTTTGTCCAGCACATGGCCGGGGGATTCGACGACCATCACCTCGGACGTGGTCGGACTGCCCCCCGCGCCCACGCTCGGCACTTCCTCTTGAATCACAACATGCGACCCGCCCGTTAGCCCGTGCGTCGCGGCGTCGGGCTTCATGACGTACACCACGTGGTCGTCGCCGGTGCTTCCGCCCGACCCCCCCTTCCCGAAGAAGTCCCACCCCCACCCCGACTCGTGCGAATCCCCCAAGCTGATGGTGACGGGTTGCATCGTCTGAGGCTCCTGGATGTACACATGGGACGGAGTCATGTACGTGGATAAGGTCGTGTGTATCAGGACGTGTGACGGCGTGGAGTGACCTTGTATGATTGTCTCCGTGACGGTGAAGGCGACCGGTTGAGCAACCGTAACGTACTGTGTGACGGGTTTGGTGATGATCACGGGGTCTTCACCTATGCTGCCCCCAGTCCCGATGATAATGGGCTGCACAAAGGGCGGCTGGTGATAATAAGGGGGATGATGATGGCTGTGACCATCCGAACCGCCAGTGGTAAGATGGCTGTTGATAACAATGCCGCCAGTCTCTTCCTTCTCCTTCTCCTTCCCTTTGTACCACTCCTTAAATTTCTCGATGAATCTGCCCTTTCGAGCCGCCTCACTCCCGGGCTCTGCAGCCTCGGCCCCGCTCTCGCTGGAGTTCCCTTCTCTGGCCCCCGAGTACCTCACGATGAGTAATGGAGCCTCAGACCCTGGCTTGGTTTCAGCGGGACCTGGCTTAGCGTCTTCCCCTTCCTCCGCCTCTGAGGAACAGATGAACATTGGGATTAGTGAGGTTATGATACTGAACTAGGGTGCAATTAGAATAAGAATTATGATAAGAATATGAATGCGCCAGATTTGCAGAGCAGATGCTTCGATGGGTGAGCCCGGCTGTATCAGCTAGAGTTGACTCGTGGGTGTAACAGTAAGTGTTGACTCGATCTTAGCTTGGCCCTTATCCACCGTGGTGTTCACCACAGCAGTGACCACCAGACGACAGTGAAAACTCACGAGCTAGGACGGGGCTCAATTCTGCCGGTTACGGGGATGTGAAGCCGGCGCGTTACCACTGTACTAGCCTGACGGCTACAATTATGATAATATGAATGGCGATGATAATAATTATTGTTATTGTTATAATTATGATTATTGTTATAAACATGATGACGTAACAATAATATTAATGATTTTTTATTATTATTATCATTATTACTATTGTTACCATTATCATTGTCAATTCCTACAATCATTGCCATCATAATCAATATCATCATTGTCATAATTGTCATTGTCATCATCGTGGTTCATGAAAATAAGTGTTTCAGATAAGTTATATAGCGATCAGCATAACGCTACAAATTCTTAAGGTAGGAATCAAACGAAAATGCATTATGTAAGTAATATTACATTTACATATTTTTTTTAAAGTTGGTGCAATAGGCAATGAATATGTTTTTCATGATATCACTGTGAAATAAATGATTAATGATAACTTGAAAATTATTCAGTATATGAAATAGATTCAATAATCTTGATCACAAACCATGCCCATTTTTGAGAGTATTATAACCCTTGCTGTGGAACCCTCAGTAATATCTCGACTCCTCCTTCACAGAAAAAAGAAAACTCTATTGCAACTCCAGCGAGAAACACTCCCGTCAAGTCGCTTTCTAATAACGGAACCAGTTCCCTTTGAGAAACTGTGCCAGACTCACCGAAAGGCGTTGCTTGTGGCCCCTCGTGCTCCTGGCCATCGGCAAGGCCAACAGACCTTGCACTCCTGTAGTGACTCACGGCCACTGGCTGCTTGTGAGTCGTCAAAGGCTTCTCCTTCAGCTGCACTTCCTCCATCGGCCGCATGACGCCCCTGTGATGGCTTCCCAATGCCACCGCCACCAGCGCCAGCACAGCTGAGCTCAGTAACAATGCTGCGGAGCAGCGGCTGTGACGGAAGCGTTCGACCTGGGGCGAGGAAAAGCAAAATAAACTATGTCTTACACAAACAGCGACAAAAACAGACTATGTACTTAAAACACACACACACGTATTTACATACACACAACACTTGCACTTTAACACAAATACACAAAAAGGGAACATATAATAGTTATATCGAGGAAACTTTTAGCCTCTTCACCCCTTAGTTCTCAACGCACCTAGGCAAGCGGCCTACATACTGCTGGAAACATTATTCTGATTCTTTTCTTGAGATATCATTTCAAATCGTTTGTTGTTTCCCTTGATGGCAAATTATTTATAGTCTTCATTATCTTCGGAATGTTGCGTGTCACATTCCGCCTAGAATATATCATTATATCATTAGGTAATTGATTTTTTTTTTTCTAGATATGGGTTCACCGTTGTGCTTGGTTTATAGACTGCCAATGAGGATGAAAGCTCCCCCACTTCATCACATGCAAGCACACAGACGCGGGAGCAAATTCACAATTATATCTAGAAGACCTAATTAAAGCATGTTCTCGACCAGTCTTGCAACTTGAAGAAAACCAATAAACTGGTAAAGGATGCATAAACCTGTCTTAAATATTTACTGGACATGTAACTGTCGCGATAGAAAATATGGAGAGACGTGGAATCTGCCTTGATGTAATAACAAACACATACACACACACACATATATATATAGATATAGATATATATACATATATATGATTATGTATATATTTATGTGTGTGTGTGAATATGTTTATATATAAGAATATATGTATATATAAATATATATGCATATATATATATATACATGTATATGTATATA
>BOPN01004551.1:75000-80000 GCA_017312705.2 Penaeus japonicus
GAAGTCTCATAATATATGTATTTTCCCCCACGAAGGGATGTGAGAAATTTCGGTGAGCCAATCAGGGGGGCGGGATTGCGAAAGACATTTTAGCTTTTTGATCGAGCTTTTTAAAATCAAGGATGAAACCTACCGGTCCGGTTTTACGCCAGGGACTCCCGTGATCGGGCCTCAGGCGATGTCCTTGCGGGACGTCAGTGGCAGCCCCGCCCTCGCCCTCGCTTGTATCAATATATTTCCCACCATCAACAGTGCAAGGCGTTCTTGACCATGAAAGAATAATAAGGTTAACAAGCGAATCACCATCATCACGAGACGGTTTGGTTATTAGGCTGATTAGCTGTGTGGTCCTTGAATAGCCGTTTCCTCTCTCTCTCTCTCTCTCTCTCTCTCTCTCTCTCTCTCTCTCTCTCTCTCTCTCTCTCTCTCTCTCTCTCTTTTTTTTTTTTTTTTTTTTTTTTTGTGTGTGTGTGTGTGTGTGTGTGTGTGTGTGTGTGTGTGTGTGTGTGTGTGTGTGTGTGTGTGTGTGTGTGTGTGTGTTGAGCTTCTCTGGTAACCTGAACCATTAGCATCCCCGTCTTTCGATGTCATTAAGCAGTCTCCACATTCTGCCAATTTCGTTTAATATTCATCACTTGGTGCATTTATTCATTCAACTGACACGGATAATGCAACGATAACATCACAATTCAATTTTCATCCGATTATATTTTATCGTGACGTGACATTCCGAATCGTAAGTGGCAATTGGGAAGTGCGGGAGCCGTCAAAACAAAAGTTTCTAAAATTAAATAAGACAAAGCATATGGAATATAATTTGAACGTGTTTGAATTTGAACGTGTATGTGAGTGGGGCAATGCGAAGCCCTCAATCTTGATCTCGACTCGTTAAATAACTTTAAAAGGCGTAAAATGCAGCCCGTTTTGCGCCGCAGAATGGGTTGCATGATGGGGTTATCCTTGAGGTGATGAAGGCACCGGTTTGCAAGTTAGTGGAAACTGCCTGATAAATGGAATAAATCAAAACGCACAACTTCTAACACAAACAAAAAAAAAACATACACTTTGGATCTGTGTGTGCGCACGCGCAAGCGTCCTTGCGTGCGTGCATGTGTGTATGTGCGTGTATGTGCGTATTTTAGATCAGCAAATGACCTAGTCTGACACTTATAGTAACTGGCAGATTGTCAGTTAACCTAGCCGACGAGGAGACAAGGTGCAAAACGAGACGAAATAGCCGACACAGCAGAGAAGGAGTGAAGAGTTAAGAAGCAGAGTAAATGATGGAGTTATGTCATACCTGGTTGGAACGCCGGTCGCTCGATCCGCCAAAAACAAGGCCAGAACACGTCTCTGCCGCGAGGTGGTTTTCGTAGTGTAAAAACTCCTGATAGATCGATACAGATGGACAGATTTAGGTACAGTTTACAGTTTTGGTCTGTATGTGCGGATGTGTGTGTGTGTTAGTGCATGAATGAGTATGTGTTTTCCATCACATAATTTTTTTTTGCCAATACCTCTCTCGAAGACAAAGACAGGTTTTCAGGACAAGAATAAAGATCATGTGTCAAGCGTTTACGACAACGAGACTAAATTTTGAAATTGTTACAATTTGACTGAATGATGCAAATCCAAACTAATATAAAGGATTTGATCACTTTTGGTCACATATAAAAAAGTAATAAACAACAGGGAAACAGTATAAATAATTGGAACAGGTTACAACGCTTTAGAGAGAAAAATAGACGAATACAAAGAGCACAATTAAAAGAGATCAAGTAATTCCAGAAAAAGGATAAACGCAACTTCGAGTAGGACCCGATCGTCCTCGTGAGGGAATCCCGTAAGTTGGCAAGGAGCTCACGCATATATAGGCCTCAAGTTGGAGCTCAAAGTCAGTCTCAGTATTGCTGACACTTCTAGTGCATCGTCAAGACAATGGTTAAGTATTAAATCAATCAACAGCCTTTCTCTGCTTGTCATGAGTAAGGTTGTCATCTCGAATTCCCTGTCTTGCATTGGAAAACACACGTCTTTTTTAACCCTTTGTCGTTTATAATGTTTGTCATCGGAGTACCCCAGCGTGTAGGCCTATATAATGTTGCAATCGGAAAAGCAAATCGGCCTTTCACGTCTGACCCAGTTTCGAAAGGACGGTGTCTCATATTGCAATTAGTTCTGCTATTTCAACCAGGATTCTCCTTCGGTGATATGGTTCTGGTTCCTGCCATTGAGGGAAGCGCTTTCTTTCGCGCATATTGACTTGTCACATATGTAGGGCGGGGTGGTGGAGGGGGCTAGAGCGTCCGGGATGAAGGAAAAGGAATGAAACGGACACTAGAAATTCTCGCAAAAGATATTCACTCCATTTCTGAAATAAAGTTTTCGTTAGGTGGCAGTGAGTAGAGTAATTACTTGCTATGTATATATAGAAAAAAAAAGTTATTCTTAGTGCAGTAATTCTTTATCGGTCACATTTACACTTACCTTTTTTTTTTTTTACTTTGATCATAATAATGTTTACAGTGAAATCATTCTGGAATATCATTTACCACCAGATGAACCGCGGCGTTCTCCTTCTCCTGCTGGTGACACTGGCCCTCTCAGCCGTGGCACTGGCTAGCCCTCTACCCGACGCCAGTGCCAAGGCTCACTGGCCATTTTATGGAGGCTATGGACACGGATATGGGCACGGATATGGGCATGGATACGGCCACGGCTACCATCACCACCATCATTGGTAGGAGGTAAGGATGGAAAAGGATCATCCGACGCCCTCGTCTCTACACCAGGTAATACTAGAAGGTTCGTGTAAATAAATACAGAAGTAATAAAAATGAAACTTTATGTAAATAAAGTTTGAAACACCCTTTCCCCTCTTTTTTTCTGTTCTTTTCCTCTTCTTCCAATTCTCGCCTCCTTCCTTTCCTCTACCTCTTCTGAATATCCCGACTGAATGTGATTCGCTTTCTCCCCGGCAACGCGACCTGAAACACGCAATATCCTCTTCAACAGATCCGTTGTTGATGGCGGGACGTCGCCTTCAGAAACTCCTCCTCCCTTTCCTTCGCAACTGGACGGACATCTCGACCAAGGGAACCGGACGCCTAGTGTTAACTTTCTGAGAATTCTTACTCTCTTGTCTTCAGTCTGGACAGAAAAAAACATGTCAATTACGTGTTAAGTCATAAATTTCGTGTGTAATGTGTTATTTCTTTGCTTCCTAAATCTGGCTGATAAAGGTTAAGAAATATTATATTATTTTTTTCTTCCTTTTATATCCTAAAATAATTTATCGTGTGTATTTATGTGTAAGTGTGTTTTTGTGTATTTATGTGTATGTTTGTGTGTACATACATACATATACATGAATATATACATAAACATACGTACGCATATGTATTAACATATGCATATATACATATTTATATATGTGTGTGCATAAACAAACATACATATATGAATTTTAATACAGGTGAATAAAGAGAGAGACGCAAGAACACACATTTTTTTCTCTCTAATTCTTATCTTACATGTCCTAACAATCACTCTTCTGCAGCACGGAAGACAAACGAACAACAAAGATTCGCAACTCACCCTCCTCTCTACGCGACAGCCTCTCTTGCGACAGAAAGATAACGAAAGACTGAAAAGGGTATCGACAAAACAGCAGAATCAGCACCCGCGGGTCTGTCAATGCTCAGCGCCACCGAACAGCCGGCACTGTGCGGTCTCCCTGCCACCGGCGCCGGACAGCTGCGATCAGGGCGACACGTGTGTGGACCGCAGGTGTTTGATGCGTCGAGCTGATAGCCCCGCCAATCTTTTCTTTTCCTATATAATATATATATATATATACATATATATATATATATATATATATATATATACATATATATATATATATATATATATGTATATATATATATATTTATATATATATATATATATATATATATATATGTATAGTTATTTAATCTAATTATCTTTTTCTCACGACATTATTGTTGCCTTGGAAACCTGTCTCGCTCTTAGAAATCTATTCTTCCATCATTGTTAATTTGGCTAATTTGTGGCGTAAACACATTGAATATACATATTTATGATAATGATGACGATTAAAAGAAAACATATATTTTTGATTTGCAATTGGGAAGCCAAAGGCCTACGACAAGGAGTGGATAAATTCAGCACTGCATAAATTCAACATGGCCGTCATAATTTTTTTTTTTTTTTTTTTTTTTTTTTTTTTTTTTTTTTTTTTTTTTTTTTTTTTTTTTTTTTAATATCACCCCATTCCTTTGCATGCACAATGATTGATGAGGAAATATGAATATATATTTGAAATAAGGCTCTTTTTTATTATCAAATGTTTAGTTTTTCTGTGATTTTTATCCATTTTTTTTTCTTTCTTTTTTCTACTTGTTTCATAAGGACATTTTTTTCTTTTTTAAGAGTTATCCATTTTTCTACTTGTTTCATAAGGATATTTCATTTGTTTTTTTGTTTTTTTGTTTTGTTTTGTTTTATGTGTTTTTTTTTAAGTATCATTCCTTTTTTTCTTTTTTTTTCTACTTGTTTCATAAGGATATTTCATCTTCTTATGTGGATGATTTTATACCAAATCCGATGTTTTCGAACTATTCATTCCACTTATTTCGATGGTGTTACGTGTTATATTGAGCTATGTGTTATATTGTGTTAATGTATTAACTGTTTGACCGTTTATCTTGTCAACCTCCTACATCATTCATTATCTTTTCTTCTTTCTTCCTGCTCTTTTTTATTTATTCCCAGCATTGCTTTCTTAATTGCTCATCATATTCTGTCTAGTTTACTTTTTATCAATCTATCTAGCTTATTTTGATTCATTGCTGAGGAACTTTTTTTCCCGATTTTTCCCTGCGTTTAACATGTGCTTTCTGTCTATGTTCGTTCATTCATCAATTTCTTCAAGATTATCATTTTCAACTTTATTCATGTTACTTTGCACCTTGCAC
>BOPN01004552.1:0-12500 GCA_017312705.2 Penaeus japonicus
TATATATATATATATATATATAATGTATATATATTCGCATACTAGTTGTCCTAGTATTGAACAGAAGCACAGATTCATACTTCATTCTTTTTATTATGCATACTGTCTTCTTTTTTTTTCTTTTTTCTTTTTTTTTTTTACCTAAGAAAATAAGAATATTATTCATAAAATTCCAATTTTAATTTCATATACTTATTAACCCTTTGACAACGGTGCGTCACACCCGTGTGACACAGCTAAATGCCAAATGATGGGGAGACACACCAGTTTGACGTTCCTGATGCAATATTGCATAGGCCCTGCATAGGGGGTTTCCACTTATCGCCAGCCTGTTGGGATTGGGTTAACATACCTAATTTTATTCAAACTAGAAAAAATCTAGTGATTTTCCTTTATTAGTTTTTGTTACTCTGGACTTTCTTAGATTTTTAATTAATACACTTTAAAAACTTTAAAATTTGTAACACTTAAGAAATAAGTTAATTCATGTTATTTGCTCTTGTGACATAATGTATTAGGGCTAATAAATGATGCAGTAGGGAGAGTGGGGCAAAAACATACTGAAAAGACAAATTTAATCATGGATTGACTGAATTTTATAAAAAGAAAACACTCATGGATGAATGACATTAAAATGGTGTAAACCTTTAAGGGGGGGTAGATATTCCAGAATAATTTTTGTTCAACGGGATCTTATTTTTGAAAGAGTAGGTTGATATGAGCAGATTTGTATGTACTTTATTCTCTGTGGGAAATCATCAGCATTAGCATTAGTAATATTAACCCATTCCCGACGGGGGATTTCTAGCCTAGAATGTCCAAATGCCGGGGCTTTCGAATTATTAGGCCTAAATTAAATGAATAGCTGGCACAATACTGTGCCGCCCGGCAACTGGGCTTTTGAATGCGCGGTACACATGCTGTACCACCCGTCCTGTGTGGGTTAATGTAATCATTATCATCATATATTATTATTATCACAATCAATGTTATGATAGTCTTTATAATCATTACTCATATCATGACTATTGCTAATATTCTCCTTACTATTATTATCAAAAGGATAAACCTGTGAAGTCTAGTTAAAAAAATCCTGCCCCATGCAAACATTTAATCAGAAAGTAGCTCGCCTTTAAGGAGTCAAAAACAGCAATGAATGATCTGTAATGATGATATTATTATTGCAGCACAAAATGAGCAATAATCACAGAAGACAAAACAGTCGTGGCCGGTCAACAGTCTTAAAGGTAAGAATCGCACTTGAAAATTGAGAGGTCATTTTTATAAGTGGAATGAATAGAAATGCAGACTAAAAGTGTAACAAGTTGGAATACCATCAGAGACTCCCTCATTTCAACATGTAAGATGACTCATGGAAACCTTATCTTTCCTCATGATACAGGTTGTGATCCTTGGTGATGGAGGTGTTGGAAAGTCCTGCCTCATGAACCGTTTTGTCACAGACCGATTCGACGAGCATTCCTTCCATACCATTGGCGTGGAATTCCTCAACAAGGAAATTGAATTATCAGGGGAAACCTACACACTGCAGGCAAGATTTTTGACTTTGTTGCTGACAGTCACCGTTGTACTTATACTCTTTGTTGTTGTTCTTTTTATGACAATGACTACTTTTGCTACTATTATAGATATTATTGTTATTGTTATTATTATTAATTCCATTTCTGATATTATTGTTTTTAAGTATTATTAAAGTTGTGATAATACTAATTGTTATTATCATTATGATTATTATATTTATTATTATTATTTTCATCATTGTCATGAACTTCTCATGGTTACTATAATTTTGGTGTTGAAGATATGATCTTTTTTTACTGTTATCAACATCATTATTATCATCATTATTATCATCATTATTATTATTATTACTATTAACATTATCATTACTATGTGTTTTTGTATAGCATTTGTACTTCCTTAACAATTGTTATCATCATTGAAGTTATTATTTCCTTACCATCATTATTACATCCTGTTATTATGAACAAGCCAACAGCTGAAGGTCAAAAAGATTAGTTTCCCATTTGCCGCAGATCTGGGACACAGCTGGTCAGGAGAGATTCAAGAGCCTCAGGACCCCATTCTACCGAGGCTCAGACATGTGTTTGCTCACCTTTGCAATAGATGACCATTCAAGTTTTAAGAACCTGGAAACGTGGAGGAAGGAGTTTGTGTACTATGCTGATGTAAAGGCAGACTTTCCCTTTCTCGTGGTTGGGAACAAGGTAAAGTTAGATTTGCCTTCGCCATTGATGTGTTTTTGTGTGCATGTGTGTGTGTGTTTTGCTCTGGGTATTGTTATTGTTGTAGTTTGTTTTGTATGTGTCTATAATTTTGTGTTGTTCAAGGAGAGTTAGTGGAGATGATTTGATTATTGAATCCTTGCATTAGACACAGTCAATAAAAATATGTAGAATTGGTATTAAAACACACACACACGCACATGCACACACACACAGACAAACGCGCACACACACACACACACACACACACAGACAAACGCGCACACACACACACACACACACACACACACACACACACACACACACACACACACACACACACACACACACACACACACACACACACACACACACACACACACACACACACACACACACACACACAATCTTTCTTTCTTTCACTCTTGAAACCTTCATGAATTCACAAAACTAATGGCATATTCACAGGTGGATCTTGAACGCAAGGTTACCACAGAAGAGGCAGAAGCTTGGTGTAAAGAAAATGGCGATCTTCCTTATATAGAAACATCCGCCAAAGATGCAACAAATGTAGAAACTGCCTTTATGATGTGCTTAAGACGATGGGCTAACATTGATGGTCGGCAGGTAGGTTTGAAGTCTTCTCTTTACTTTTGTAGTTTTTACATATTCTTTAGGATGACCAAAGGTTATCATAGATAGCATTTAAAGATCCCAAGGGGGTTTGTACTGTGCAAATAGATCTTCAAGCATATCTGAGATTTCTTGTGAAATTCCTCTTCCATTGATTTTATACTTGTTTTAGGAAGAATTACAGAGATTAGCACAGCCTGAGAAATCTTTAATATTTTCCAAGTATTTAGTTCTGTTCAGTGGTTAAGGATACATATGTATATGATATCTACGAAAGGCATCCTTTTTGACTCATCAGCTTTTTCATTGTCTGTTCTAACATTTATGAATTTAACTTTTTGAATTATTTCATTCCTGGTCACTAGTAAACCAATTCGGCCAGATGACATGCTATCACGTCATGGGAATATTTCACTCTGGTCAGATGAAGTCCTATTGCGTTATGATCTCTCCCTCTAAATACACTTTTTACATAGTTACATATGTATATACTTATTGCAGTTACATTTGTATACACTGTCCTTGACATCAAAAAAAAAAAAAAAAAAAAAAAAAAAATGCCTCTCAGCATCCCATAGAAACGGGCAGGTGAAAAATGCTCCAACAGGCGTACTGTGGCATAACATCAGGAGAGATTTCACGCATGTAGGCTGCATGCACTTGTTATGTCCACGATGGGAGCAGCATTAGGCAAATAATTGGCTTACGTGAGTGGGTCAAAGGAATTTTACTAATTCTCCTTTTCGCTTCTTTTTAAAGGAGAGAATGCCAATGCCAGATACAGTACAGTTAGATGGAGATGGCACCCATCATCGCCTCTGTGCATGTTCGTCGTAAACTAGAGGTATGCAAAGTGGGGTTATAATGGAGCTGATATAAATGATTGTTACACCTTTGTTTCTCCTATTTTCTTTCACTACATATCGTGTATTAAAATATGTAGCTGATGTATATTCATAGAAAACTGATAAATGTTAGTCTCTTGATCTTTCGTACCAGACAGGGTTGAAGGAACTTAGCAATTAATTTAGAATGAAATAAAGACAAATGTTTTGCTTTTTGTTATCTAAAATAGTTTGTCAAAAAGGAACTTCTTTGAAGTTTGAGATCATTGAATGATAGAAATGGAGTTTAATCAGCAGCTTGTCTTTTAATTTCTTATGTAGAGTAAATAGCAGTTCTTCACTAACAAAAAGAATGATAACTTTCAAAATGTATCTAAAATATTACTAGCGTGTTGTTTGATTTTTAGTTTATTTACTTCATTTTCAGCTCATGGAGAAGAAAATAAAAATTGATTATAAGATAAAGTCAAGTATCTCAGAAGCTTTGTGATTCTTATCTGATAAAAGAAACCCAGTATTTAGGTTGAATGCTTATTTATGTGGTATTTCATTTGTTCACTTTTTCAGGTTAAGAGTACAAGGTATGAAAGCTTTGGGAGCTCAAGAGAGAGAAGTAACATAAGGAGTGTGTTTTTTTTCTTTCTGTCCTTTATCTTTAATATTCTTTTGATTGTTGTTGCAGATGCAAACAAAATTGTATTCTAAGTCATAAATTCTTTAAAATGTTTGTGATATTTCTATTCTTTAACAGTTGATTGCCAAAATTGTCTTTTGAATTGTTAGATTATTTAGGTGTAAGCTATCAGGGTGATTAATGAATAAGGATTTTTTAGAAGATGGAGATTTCACTCAAATTATTGTGTCAGAACATGACTATTTTTATATTTTGATGCATTTCTTGTGACTCATTTTTTTGCAGATTGTGAATGATGAAATCATGGATTTGTATGTGGTCAGAGAGCTAATTCCTATTGTATGCTTATTGTCCGATGCATTGATATTGGCCTCATTCCTTACTTAGTTTTTATTGTAGTCTGCATTGATACTGATGCCACACATATTTACCAACCCTGATTAACTTTTATGCTTTAATCTTTTATTAGTAGGGGTATCGATTATTATATGCATATATGTATGCTGGTGGTTTATCACAGCATATTTCTTAGAAAGAATAGATACATATACCTTTAATCAGGATTTTTTTTTCATTTATTCTTTTTAATCTTTCCTTTCGAAAGAGAGAGAGAGAGAGTGTGTGTGTGTGTGTGTGTGTGTGTGTGTGTGTGTGTGTGTGTGTGTGTGTGTGTGTGTGTGTGTGTGTGTGTGTGTGTGTGTGTGTGTGTGTGTGTGTGTGCACGCGCGTGCCTACATATTTGCCTTTGCATGTGTTTGTGCATGTATATAAATGTGTGGGTGCACTTATTTGCATTTGTATGTATGTTTGCTGTTTATATCCATTTCCTGTTATATGGCTTCATGAGAGTTAGTATCATACTATGCTGAATATTAATGGTCCCTAATATGTAATTTATGACTGTTTTGTATTTTGAGAAGGAATGATGCAAAGTATTCAATCAACTTCAGGAAAGTAGATTATTAAGGTCTCAAAACAAGATTCGCCTTTGTAGGAAAATTGTTATTCTCAAGGGGGATATGTGTTTTGTTTCAGTGATCAAAATTTGTTGCTTATAACCTTTAATTATTAACCAACCTTAATTTTTTCACATAAAGTAAATAATCATGTGATGCCTCAAATTTCATTGATATTGATTTATATTATATGCTACAAAATAATCACCATTTATCATTTTTAGGAAATATAGTTGTTTCCTTTCAAGTTTCCCAGTTTTTAGAATGGTAGTCCAGGTAATTTACATTTTTAAGAGTAAAAAGCGATTCTGTGCCTCAGTAAGTAAAACATGGAACTCCTAAAAATCCTATAACAGATGTACTAAAAAATAAACAATTTAAGATCAGTCCTTAAGTAGTTTGCACAATTTCTAGAACAAAATAGAAAAAAATAAGTTGAATGTAAAAAAGGAGAAGGCTTATGGAAGTTATATTTTAAGGTTTCCTTAAAATATGTTTGACCAGCCATTGCCCAAGGAGAAGTGTCAGCTCAGTGAACTTACCAAGCATTTGTACTGACTCCTCAAGAAGCAGGGCAACTAGGTGAATGCAGACACCCTAGACTGAGGTGCATTAACTTGCTGAACCTGTTTTCAAGCTTGACTAATTCACTGGTTTCCTTTTTTAGTTCCTTCATGCTCATCCACCCCAAATCCTCCACACCCTCCTTTCCTTCTCCTTATATTTAGATGTTTTAATTGTCAGCTGACAATGATACTTCACAAAATGTAGGGTTGATCATTATTATTCAGTGGGAAAAAAACATTGGTAGAGAAATACCTGAAAAACTGTATCCCCCTTAAACATTTCTAGTTTATTTAAGATTCAGATGGCAGAAATTTGTGATCAATGAGTAGCATATCTTAATTTCTTGTAGTATACAAGAGTGTGTCAAATTAGCTGATATACGGTGTTATTGCTCTGATTACAGATGATTTAAATTTAAAGCAATTACTTTGACAATCATAGGCTATAAGATCCACCCATGATCTAACTAAACACAATGTTTCATGGGTTCCTGAAGTTTCACAGGAACATCCAGAAATTTCAGCATGGGATGATTGTACCCGAAGCGTGAGTGAAGTGTGAATGTGAAATGAATGTGAGTGTGAAACTAGCATTGGCTTTTTCTCTCTTTGTCTTCTCATTGCTTAGAATCTGACTAAACTGAGACCCATTTATAATGCACCATAAAGAATTAAGGTTCATTCTCATTGCTGCATGATCATTATTACACATATTTACTGCACCAACCCACAAGAAAACTAGTAAATGTTTATGGGAGAGCTTCTTAGATATATTAGAATCAAAGTAATGAATGGTTGCATTCTTGAATTAAGTTCACACTCTGTTAGTGTATGCAAATAATTGTAATGATTACATTCATGAGTATTCTTTCAGAATTGACTTGAAACCACTTTACTATTTGATTGTCATTTTATATTTGATATGGTATTCGGTATTTGCTTTGATCTGTGATTTATACTAGAGTGAAAAATATATGCATACTATATATGTATATGTATATATATATATATATTTATATATATGTATATGTATAGATAGATAGATAGAAATAGATAGTTCCAATGTGGTACAGGTATGAGCAAACTAGTGTGTGATTAAAGTTTCCCAGTGTGGCTTCTGCCACCTCCACCTGCTGATATTCCTGTCCAGGTACTCCAGATACGCAAAATAGGAAACAGCTTATTGCTTCATGCCACTTATTCTGTACTTGGTCACACACACACCATACCACACCACACTACACCACACCACACCACACTGCACTGCATCATACTGCCCCACACCAGACCATACCACACCACACTACACTTCATTGCACCACAGCACACCACACTGCACTGCATCATACTGCCCCACACCAGACCATACCACACCACACTACACTTCATTGCACCACAGCACACCACAATGCACCACACCACACAGATATAGATAGGTGTGTAGATAGATAGATTGTAATATATATATATATTATATATATATATATATATATATATATATATATATATATATATATATATATATGTATATATATTTATATTTATATATATATACATATATATATATATATATATATATATATATATTTTTATATATATATATATATATATATATATATATATATATATATATATATATATATTCATATATATATTTATATAATGTGTGTATATATATATTGTCTCTCTTTCTCTGGATAAATTAATTTGTTAATGAAACATATTTTATAGGCTTTGTATTTTTTGTTCTCATAATGGAAGATCATTGTTTGGAAATATTTCTTTCTCTTCTTCTGTTAGACAATTTCTCTTTTGAAAGTTGATCTGTTTATTTAGTCTAATGTCATTCAAGCATCTCATGAGAATTTCTACACTAATAGATATTTTTATAATATAAATTGGTTATGTATGATCTGAATGTGTGTACTTTATTTATGTGGTAAGAGAGATGTTTAGATTTTTAAGGAACTTCTGGTAATTATATGGTGTCAACAAGGAGATTTTGCCTGAATTGAGATTTCACAATTTTGTAATTACGTATGATATATCTTTTGTACTAAGATTTTATAAATTTGATTTTTAATTTTATTTTTTTAAGTTACAGTATCCGACTTTATTTTCATAAAATTGTTACAAAGTGCCGAATTGCACTATACCATAAATAAGTGTTTCATGTTGTTGAAGGGTGGGGGAGTATCTTAAAATTTTCCACCAAAGAGTCAAATGGATTAATTTTATGTAGCTATCATTTACAGTTCAATTCATAAAATTTTGTGTGTATGTTCCATGCAGATCACTCAGAATCTGCAAAAGGTGCTTGATAAAGGCAGGAAATAAAGTCAAGTTTCCTTTCAAGTTTTAGAATGGTAGTCCAGGTAATTTACATTTTTAAGAGTAAAAAAGGATTCTGTGCATCAATAGTAACAGCAAAAGTTATACATGAAGTTAAAATATTTTCTGTAAATAGGAATATAATTAACGTGCCAAATTGTCTAATTAAAGTTCACATCTAGTTTATAGATTTTCAGTGCTATGAACTTATTATGGATACTCTCCAGCTATATAGCTTAATCTATAGGCTTTCTAAAGAATATTGATTTTACTTTATGCAGTACCTTGCTAGCTCTTAGTAAATATGTTAACCTTGAGGATTACCAAATGAAAGCATGGCATAGAAGGGAAGCCATACTTCAAAGACAACCTTATTCTGAGGTAGAAAATGACATACACTAATTCTTCTTAGAAATCCATTGGCAAAGTTTATCATTACACACACACACACACACACACACACACACACACACACACACACACACACACACACACACACACACACACACACACACACACACACACACACACACACACACACACACACACACACACACACACACACACACACACACACACACACACACACACACACACACACACACACACACACACACACACACACACACACACACACACACACACACACACACACACACACACACACACATATATATGCACATAGTTATAACCGTTTTATACTGTAATTGTCTAGGTTATTTTATGTTTCAAATATTTTGTTAACAAAATATGAGATTAAACCAATCATGGAGATTGCTTTTGCATTTGTGTGTAGCACTTTATAGTATTATGTATAATTTTTGTCCATATTGATTTATATTTGTTATCCAAAGTTTGTCACATATATTTTTGAATGGTTAAAATATTATTTACTAATTACAAAAAAGAGGTTATAGAACTATCTGATTTTTATTCTATAAGATATTACAGAAATGATGTGCCCAGAAAGGAACCCAGATTATGAGACAGGCACTGGTTACCTCAGTAGGTTATGCAGGAAGAGGAGTTTTATCCAATTACTTCTGGCAGTTAACTTGATACCTCTAGTTTGCGTGCAGTTCGTAGTGAACACAGATAACGCACCAGATTACCATGTACTTTACTTCTTTCTTTACCTTTTCTTTTTTATGATTACCTCACTGACTTTCTTATGTATTCTAAATTCAGGAACATTATTTATTTAAAAAGTGTATAATTAATTATTTTTTCTTTACATTTATGTTTTAGTTTACATATTGTTAATGAATCAAAGACAGCTCTGTAAATATTTATTTAAGAACTGTAAAATAAAATAAAAAGTGGATTTAATCCTATTCAGATAGATAGTATTATTTGTTTAATGTATTGCACTACCTGTGCCTATGGGTCAGTATGATTTTCTGCTAATTTTCCAAGTTAATAATACTTGTAGAAATAAGATATAAATGAGACTGAATAGTTTCCACAACACAGAGATGTAATTGGCGTGTTTCAATCTGCCTTCAGAACTACCAGTCAGTCTCATTTATACCTTTTTTTCTACATTTGTCACAATTAACTCTGTTAATACTACTTGTGGTTTGGCTGATGTTACGCCAACATATTGTAAAGTAAACTATCATTTGATATACCAGTGAACCACTACAGGGGTAATGTGTTAATATCGTGTTGAAGGCAAAACCCAAAAATTATTTTTTAAACAACAGTTATGCATTGATAATTGTGCTTTGTGGTTAGATCTACTCAAACTATTTATGTATGGCAACTCCAAATTCTCATCTATAATGATGTTTTGGCTCATAAGAATCTAGTCATTTTTAATATTATAGTGACATATAAAATGTTGTACAGAACAAGTATATTTTACTCATTAAGACTGCCATAAAGATCCAGCATTTTATTTTTTTTATTTTTCATTATCAAAAATTATATTAATCCTCCAAAAGCAATCATAGTTTTTGTATTTTTTACGTCCAGTAGATTGATAACTTTTCTTTGTTCTTACTTCAATTTGTATTTGTATTTGTTTTGTTTTTTTACACATTTTCATTTTTTATTGATAACCCAATGAACAAGACCAAATGCTGGTTCAAACACAGATCATTTGTCCATGTAAAAAAAGAGGAGATTTCCTTTGATTCTCCATACAAGGTCTTGAGTTTGTTCCTGTTGTCTGAATGAGTGTAAGACAAGATGCATGTGCCTCAGAAAAGATGGATGGATAAACAGTATCCTATTGAGGAATATTAGCCAAAACAAAAAGGCAGCGACAGATTGGTAGAAGAAGAAAATCAGACAGACTAAAGCACTGGCTGAGTACGTATGTTGTACACTTGTCTTTATTATTTGGTAATACTATGTGATTGGGTTATGGATGTATAGGTATGTATGCATGTATGTATGGATATTTTTGTAAGTTTAGTGTGTTAACACTTGAAGTATATTCTATTGATTTTATACATTGTAGCTCCATAGTGTAGAAGGTGATTATTAACTCTCTTTTTTTCTGTGGTTAATAATTTTTGTTTAAAGAAAAACAAAATTTAGTCTGCATCATTTCAAAACTAATTTTATGTTACAAGGATGTATAAATGTCAATTTTATTATTATTGGGATGGAACAAATGAGTTTAGTAAAGTAACACATGATTCAAATTCATATGTAAAGTAAGTATATATTTAGTTAATCCCCCCAATTTCTGTACAGATAAAATATCTACAGAAGCTTCTGGATATTATGGTAAGATGTGAAGTGAAAAAAGGTAATGGCAGGAAAACTAAGGACGTTTACCATAAATAATTATTGTCAGAAAACAAATGACATTTAGTTAAACAGTCTTCCTTATGGAAATTTTGAGAAAGTTATTGAAAAATTGAGATGACAAACTTTCAGATTTATCAGTGCTTGAATACCAGTCCTCAGCAAAAATACCATTGCAATGGTATGTCTTCCTAAATGTCAGAAAAATGTATTGAGCATGTAGGTTGTCCCTCCATATGGAATTCTAAAGCTTGACCATTTATTTTTTAGTGAAATGTATAATGCCTCATTCTGTCAAATGGTATTTGTAACAAAGACATTTCAGATTATAAGCATGGATGGATTTCATAATCCACAATAAATAGGTGCATTATTGAAGAATTAAATTGGTAACATTACAAGATTTCAAATTACATTAATTCTTTTTAAAGCAGGTTCTTCTGCCGTTGTGAAGAGATAGATTTTTTTTTGGTATGAGTGAAAGATGAAGGATTCTGGAAGAGAATAATATCTGTCAATTATACATTGGGTATGAATTTTTGTAGTATGGTTTATTTTACCTTTGTTAAGTACCTATAGGAACTGTTATCTTACACAAGTGATGCAAATCACTCTGCTGTGAATTCTCTTGTTGAGCAGCCAGATTTTTTTCCCATAAAATTATATTCATAGTCTTATGACTGAAGCTCTGTATGCAGGTGCAAAGATTCATTGTTGTTCTTGGTTTGTCTTATCTGAGCAAGTCTAGTGGATGCTTACGAAATATGACAAGTGTAAGATGATTTAGAACAGGTAATTAGTTCATAGCAATACATATTCTTTCAACTTCTGTATCTTAAAGAAGGTGATATAATAAAGATGTTCCTTCCCACGTATATGATAATGATTTAGGTCGCATCAGGTGTTGCACTCAAGGAACCCGTTGCCAGTATAGGGTAGGCTTCAGCTTCTTACGTAAATGCGTTTGTAATCTGTGGATTATTTTTATTTCATTGTTAATTTTATGGTAGTATTAGGATTTATTCAAGGTAAGGTATGAACATTGAATGCTCTTTTGTCCAGAATCAAATTATTGTTGTAGTTGAAAAACTTGTATGCTGAAGAACACTAAACTTGCATATTGATATTGTATTTTTCTCTAACCTTCCTTTTGATATGAGTTATTTAATGGTAATCTTTTGCACTATATGGTGACAGTTAAGTATCCTTTTTCATTTACTTTATAATGTTTGCTTCTAATTTATGTTGCTGTGTTACAGTGATACTGCAAAGTTTATGAAGGAAATTTATCTACAATTTTTACTATTCTCACCATCTCCAAGTTTCACACTCTTCATTTCTTTCTGACTTTCCTACTCTCATCTTCCTTTTTGTGCTCTCTCACTTTTCCCTCTACATTCCTGCTTTCATGGGTTCTCTACCTTATTGTTCCTTTTTTCTTGTACACTACTAGTGCAACTACCAGTTTTCCGAGATGGCTCGCAGGAAAATCGGCTACATATAGCGCTAAAATCGGTTAGAAACTGGTT
>BOPN01004552.1:35000-47500 GCA_017312705.2 Penaeus japonicus
AAGGAACAATAACTGTACATAGTTATTATGCAAAACATTTTGAGAAAAGAAGTTGAAAGCACATTCAACATAGTTTTTATGGTGAACTGTGTTTCACCCTTGTCTTTGCATTGATATGTTATTGTTAAAGCTATGGGATCATGTGCCTTTAATGTTTTCAGTATCTTCCCTAAGTGTCTCAAAATGTCTCAGAAATGTATGAACTTGCAAAACAGCTTTATAAGGTAAACTTCCAAACATTTGGCTATTATAGAAGGGCGAGAAATACATTCATTTGAAAGGCTCAACCTCTTCATTCATTAGAACATATTCTACTTGGCTATTCCACAGCCTTTAAAAGGAATCACTAGTCAAGAGCTATGTCTCACAACAGCCTGTGTCTTATGCACCCAAACTAGCTCATATCAGGGTTGCACAGGAAACCAACAGATGTGTGATCCTAAGCCCTGCAATACAACGACGTAGGAGCATTTACATTAGAAACAGGTTTCAGGACTTCATCTACAAGTGTGCATGTAATATTTCCACGTCAGTTTTAACCATTAATGTACACAGTGGATGGCGAGCTGCTCAGGGAATACAATGGTGATGGCAAGTGAAGTACATGTCCAAGATGAGTTTGTCTTGGTAGGGGGTCACATTGGGCAAGGATGATGCTATTGGTTAGGTCAAGTTTGTTAGTTTGCAGACACACATTGTTGAGGTAAAGTGAACATGATGTAATCAATCACTGACTCTTCAGATGCCTGCCAAACTCATGTTCGTCCCTAGACTTATTGCGATGTTCCTGGTAAAACTCCCAAGAACTCCTCACAATATAACTTTTCTTGTAATATGTCGACTCATTAAAACATGAGCACATTTGCATCCATGCGTTGACCATTTTATGGTCAACTCACAACTCTAACAACTTTCTTTACCTAGGAAGTAGCATAATATCACACGTTAAGGTCTAGATTTAAGACAAACATCCGAATGCCTTAAACCATGAAACAGCCTATTCCGGGGACTAATTGAAGATATATATTTTTTTAATGTCAATCCTTTCTGCTATAATAATTTTCTCCCTTTGACAGTTACTGCATTCGTAAACATGACTTCTGGAAAGAGTTGGACTGAGGCAGAGTCTGGCAGGCATAAGTGGTTCCCCTAAGGCAAACTTGAACAGATATCTCAGGGTTATAGATGTTCACCAATACCCCTGATGAGGCACCAGGGTATACAACCTTACAGAGATCAGCTTCACCATAAAGGCAATGTGAGTGATTTTTCAAAGAAATATTAATCAGAAGGATAGGAAGTGAAGGCAGCTATTTGCTCCATCTTATTAATGCATTTACCAATTGTAAAGTTCTTATTCATTGACCTTTTTCAGACGTAGACCTCTTTATAGGATTAGAGCCTTCATCTGTGACCTCAAGAACAATCATGAACCCAAAGTTGCACTTGATTAGCAATGGCAGAATAGAAATATTCAATGCTCGCTTGTGAAATATTTATCATCTTAAATTGTTCATCATATATTTTAGTTCAAATGTTGCACTGCCCATTTCATATAAATTAGCTATTTTTGTACCGATGGAAATATTCCTATGATATTTTGGATCTGAAGATACTGTATCCATATTGCTAGGCAGGCATTACTTACATGGAAAGGACGGATACATGAAAATATCTCCCAGTATATCTATATGAAATTTGTTGATGAGGCCCATTCCATTATTGTGAATACGAAAATGAACCATGCCAAACTATCATGTGTCAGTCAAGTACACCATTCTAATAAAAGCTTGCAGTGGAATTTAGCCCTCCCCCCCACCCACCCACAACTACACGGATTATTTATGTCAGTATTTTTTCCATTCCTTATCATGAGCAATAAGATCTATCAAATATTAGTTGTGAATTCAGTTAATACCCTAAAATCGTTTTTAAGAGAAGAGAAATTAGCAAAGATTATACAAGGCCTTTCAGCTGGTTAATTTTCTCCTCATACAATGGAAGATCTCGGAGGACTGACAGATCTGGTCCTGTGACGATACAAAGAAAGACATTGCTCTGAATATGACACTGTTCTACAGGAACCTACGAACCCTCAAAGAGGAAAGTATATTTGAGAGAAGATTACGAAAACAGGAAAAATTAAAGTAATTTGATTCTCATAAATGATGTTGCCATTATTTATATCTCTTAGCAATAATAGTATTAGAAAAGTGAGGTAAGTCAGGGTGCAATAAAGAACTTCAAAAATACTCAGCCACGATTGGAAACTTGCCCTTGAGAGGCAGAGTCAGCGCCCCACATAATACTGTACTTTAATGATGGTCCACTTTTCTTTCTCCCTATGTTGACGTGATATTTTCATTGTTGTCATTGCGTTCATCTACTCAATACGTTTTGAAGCAGTAGTAGCTGAAATCATAATTTTGCTACAGCAGTAGTGGTAGGAATAAGAATAGTGATCAATAATAACAATAATAATAATAACAGTCATAACAGTAACAGTCATAACAGTTATGATAATAATAATAATGATAATAATAATGACTATTATAATTATGATAGTAATAACTATAAACATGATGAAAATAATGCTACTGCTGATTATGATTATGTTGATGATGATGATGATGACGATAGTGACGATGATGATGACGATAGTGACGATGATGATGACGATAGTGACGATGATGATAATAATGAGGGTGATGATAATAATAAATAATGATGATAATATTAATAACAAAAGTAGAAGCAATAGCAACAGTCCAACACAACTACTACCACAAATTGCAGTAGTAGCAGATTAAAGAGAACTTGAAATGAAAATGGAACCAGTCGTTAAAAAAGTACCATTAATAGTAGGAGCAATAGTGATGGTTGTGGAAGTATTAGTAGTTATATGAAAAAAGAAGATAATACTAAGAGTTGTAATGATATCAATTATAGTAATAAGGATGCAACTTATACTAATGACGACGGGAATAATAATAATAATAATAATGATAATAAAAAGTGATAATAAAAAATAATGATAGTTAAAATAATATTGATAGTAACAATATTAGCTGTAGTAGTAACAACAATAATTATAATAATAATGATAATAATGATAATAATAATAATAATAATAATAATAATAATAATAACAATTATAAGAGTAATGATATTGATAATGATAATAATAATATCAGTAATAATAATGTTGATGGTGATGATGATAACGTTAATAATAACAATAACAATAATAATAATAAAACAGCGACAACAATGATAATAATAATAACGATAATAATAATAACTCCTATAATAATAATGATGATGGTGGTGATGATTGATGATGATGAAGATGATGATGATAATGATGGTGTAATGTTATAATAATAATAATAATAATAATAATAATAATAATAATAGTAATATTAATAATCATAGTAATAATAACAATAACAACAATAATAATATTAATAATGATAATAATCACTACTACTATTACCATCATAACAATGATAATTATGATCATGATAAAAAAAAATGATAATAACAAGAAATTATCAATTTCAGCATTATCAAAAATAATAATATGAAATCAGCATCTGTTTTCTACTAACAAAAAATATATATTTTTGAGCATCAACTATTTGTGAAAAAGCCAGGATTCCCTTGACCAAAAGTGTCTCCTTATAACTATCACCGAAATTCGTTTAGCTGTGTTGATGGCATCCAGTGACAGTCTCAGTGAAAGATAACGGACATGGCAACGCTGGAATAAGAAAGGCGAACATAATAGCCTATTTGCACAGATTAATTAATGCGTTGGTCGTACAGCTAACAGGATGACACCGACGATTCACAAGGCTCTCAAATAAGTGATAACGGAGATGGCAGCTCTGATGGAGTGATGGTTAAGGTGATAATTGTGGAATGATGGCTGTGGATGTAACAGTGGAATGATAGTTGTGAAGAGGGGATGGTTGAAAAAAAGTGAACTCTGGTGAGTTAATGTTTATGCTGATGGTAAGCGTGTCTGTGATGAGATAGGTAACAATACAAGTGGTAAATGTACAGTGAAAAACTAGGAATATTACAAGAATAAGTACCACATAAAACTAACATGAAAGTTATGCTGCAAGAGAATGACAATGGTCTGAATTGCCAATATAGATATATGTTTGATAGTCTGGAAGTACAGTCGAGGGAGGGAATAGCATTATCCGTACCAGTAGTAACTCAGTGAATGTCGAATGGAAATGGTTATAGTGGTTTTAAGACGACTACATACTTTCACTTTCCTCTTTTGTTTGCAAATACCGTGCTAGAGCAGATCTACTGTATATACAAGTTGAATTTTCCCCACATCCACTAAATTATACAGAGCTAAATCATAACTTTTTTTGTAACGCCATATCAACATGCTATTAGTTGAGCGGATATGACTGTACGTTTTGAATGTTGGCTTGATTTTGTTTTCGAGAGAAATGGCAAATTGAAATGAAGTCATTCACCAGAGGTACTGCTGATACAGTAATTAGGAAAGCATACAGCTGGCCAGAACAATCGATAGCCGAGACCCATATTCTATTGATGCTTGTTGCAATAGGTGTCTGCTTTGTAAATGTGCAGAGTGGTTGTTTAGGTTCTTAATGTTTTTTTGATGGAGAGTGACTGTATTGACTGATGATGGTTCAATGTCCCTTAAGATGGTAGGTGGCTGTTGGTGGTGGTCAACAGGCGAGAGAGAGAGAGAGAGAGAGAGAGAGAGAGAGAGAGAGAGAGAGAGAGAGAGAGAGAGAGAGAGAGAGAGAGAGAGAGAGAGAGAGAGAGAGAGAGAGAAAGAGAGAGAGAGTTATGGAATAAAGGCATTAAAGGACTAGAAAGGTTTGCTAACAACATGGGATTTAGGACTAGCAAAGGCGGCAGGGGAGCTGAGGGTGCAATGAATGAAAACTCATAACATTAGAGAAATTACTATACAGCTTTAACCCTTAATGCAGTTATTGAACAATATTTTATGGAATGTTATTTTTTGAGTCACATCACTTAACGTTGTGAACCAATTCAAAGAAACACAGCAAAAGGGAAGGTTGATACAGGAACAATCATGTAACAGTCTGCAACACCTATTCCTTTGGTATCAAATGCCACCCTAAACTTTTTGGTTATTAGGTTTGCGAATTTTGCGTACCGATTATTCCGACTTTCCAAGAGCATCTGTTGGACCAGTCAACCTGAAATACCAAATTACAATGCCATTTATGCTGTGCCTGAGGTTTCTCCTCCATGCCTATTTGTGTGAAATAACGGATAGAGAACTTTACTCCGTGATTCTGAAACCACCATTAGGAGACTAACTAAATCATGTCTTTATGTACGTACGTGTTCCTGTTACGAAATTATGACGATCAATAAAAGGTTTATTTACTGATGAACATGAGTTTTCACGTATGCATGGTAATAACGGTAATCTAAAAAAAAATAGTATACTCTAAACTGATCTAAATCATCATATTCATTCAATTCATAATTTATAATGAATGAGCATTCCACCGGAGCCGACCTTCAATGGCTGGTCTGGAGGGATTTACTTCTCAAGTTCTTTCTCATTTTTACTGTACAATCTAACCTTGTAAATTTACACCTCAGAGTAATTTGAAGATGCTAACAGGTTCCTATGTTTTATTTCTCATTAGTAATGTCAATGTATAGCTGGAGAAAACCGAGCACTTTCAAAGCAAATGCACTAAAGGAGGTAAAACTGACAAGGTAAGACTGCATGCAACACGGTTACCAAGAGCCAGCTTTGGCTGTGTATAATGATACAAAACAATAAAGACAGCATACGAGACTTCACCATTTTAGCCCTGATATTAGGGTGCCAGTTGTTACAGAGTTTGTGAACTCCTTAGCTTGATTTCTGTATCCACCTTGTGTGGGTCTAAGAGAGAGAGGAATATTATTTGTATGAGTCCTATTCTCTGAGGAATATATTGGGTACTGATATCTGATACAAGACAGGAGTATTGTGATAAAATAATAAAAATTATTTATTACTTTGCACAAAATAAATTTTCAGTTAATATAATGGAAAGCAATTCCTTTACGTACTTCAAAATATTCACGTTTATCAATGAATAACAATATTCTATTTGTATTTCTCCTCCTTGAAATTTACATAGTAATATAGAATATGGAGTGCCAGAGCAAAATACCCAATGTGAAAAAAGGTTCACTCTCTGCAGTGTGACTGACAATATAGCTATGTACTCAAGTATTCACGCCCGCGGGCGAGCATCTCACACGGGGCTACACGGGAATCTATCACAATGTTCACTGAGAACAAGGCCTGGGGGTCATGGGGTCATAGGTTCTCCACCATTTTTGGCAGGAATGACATTTCTCAACCATAAATGCATCACTTATATATGTCTGTAGGATTTCTTTACAAACCATTCATTAACTTCATGGAAATTTACATAGAAATTATTAATCAAATTTGCATCAATTGTCCACAAATTCAGTATTACCAAGTAATACACTGCTTTGAAAAAATCTTCCACTTGCTTTGACGATTATATCTACAATGTAAGATGAATTATTTATCAAAATGCCCTGCCAAAAATGCATAATTCCCTATTAGACCATGCCAATACAGTGTGATTCCCACATCTAAAATTTCAAAAACCTGTTAACAACAACTTTCATGCCTCATGGATTATTCCAAAAATTGTATTTTCAAAGTTCATCCTTCACCTACAATAATTTTTATATCGAAACATGTTTCTTTTTCATTTTGATAACAAAAGTCATTAATTACAGTATGAATAATGTAAAGCATTATTTTATGGCAGTTTAGGAAAGCATTACAATTGTCCTCCATTGAGACTCGCAAAAGAGGAGTTTTGCCACTTTCAGGCCAAAATTCTGAAATACTCTTGAGTCGCTTGTTTTTTTCACAAAATTCACAATCCGCTCTAAAGGAGCAGGGAAAGACTTTCTTTTTCCTATGCATTCAAGTTATCATATTAGAAGAGTGTATTACTCAAGGGCAATTTAAGAATAAAGGCCTCACTCAACTCATCAATCAAACATTTACATTCTACTGGCATGGCAGTGAGCTGTGCACATAGTATGACAAAGGCAGCCGGGGACCAAAGAAAATGTTGAAAACTAGGAATTATAAAAATCTGTGATACTGATATACTAGAGTGAATGATAAAAAAACAAATGTACATCATAGTCAATGTACAACATACTGAAATACTGAAAGACCCTTCAAGGGCAAAATTATCTCCTGAATGTTGCAGTGATATAAACAAGCACAAACACAGCTAATGATGGTGAAGATGAATTGTAACAGAGAATGGTAGGAAGTGGAAAAATGGAAAAAAATACTGCTAATAAAAATAAGCAATTCAAACTAAACATTCAGTACATAACTGAAGCAAGAATGTTTATAAGTAGATAATTAACTTTTTATTAGAATTTCCTTTTAGATATTTATAAACCAAGTCAGACGAGCTCGGTAGATGATCATTCTCCGACAGCATTTGTTAAAATTCGGAATTTAACTTGAGTAAGTAACAGGGCACATCAAACAAATTTTAAGAAAATTAAATCAAACCATTTTAAAGTATCTGAATTTCTTCTGTTTTATTCTTAGATAACAGTAGACACTGGTTACCATCTAGACATATTTGAGATTTTAAACTCGGTGAAGAGAAGCCAAAACTATGATTTTAACAAGACTCATTACCTGTCATGGAGACGATTTCATTTTTATCCTGTGGCAATATGTTTACCACGTCTTTACACCTGTTTCGGAAGCTCAATAATAATCTATCATCTGTGAAAGGTAAACGTAGCACCACAATAAGAATGTTCTTTTCATAAAGCTTACTGGAGGACAAGAAACTAATCAGAGTCCTTTAACATATTCTAACCAGTCATAGATAACACCTGTGAATGTTTTGCACAATCTCTTGCACAATGGCTCAATGTTAAAGAAACCCTTCATCAGTTTGGCCTTTTGCAACTCAAGCTTAATCTTGCATACACCGATTACTATTCGTGCTGTAGCGGCTCCTTTGTTAATTGTGCCCTGTTCATTTTGCATGGCTAATTTTCAAGTAATAAAGTCTGATTGCTTATCAATACTAGCTTCCTGAAGCATCGGCAGTCTCCCTAATCAAGGTTGACATAATTCCGTAACCAATAATTCAGTGAGTCTTTTCTTATTGCATGTCTTCAAAAGGGCTCTTGCTGACTGGCTGTTCCTTGATTGGACTCTGTATTTAACTCTTTCTTGTGATAAACAATATACATGGCCATTCACAATATATAATTACATATATATGTATGCATGTTCGCGTATGTCTATATACGCATGCAAACATGCGCGTCTGTGTGTGTGTGTGTGTGTGTGTGTGTGTGTGTGTGTGTGTGTGTGTGTGTGTGTGTGTGTGTGTGTGTGTGTGTGTGTGTGTGTGTGTGTGTGTGTGCATATGCATATGTGTATGTGTATATGTGTATGCGTATGTATGTGCGAGTGTGTGTGTGTTTAATTTAAGCGTGATACCCAGTATTCCACCGTCTATGAACCCTTTTGAAAAAAATGCTTCAATCTCTTGTCATTAATTACACAACATATTTGGAAAAATAAATTAATATCCTGATCGGAAATATATTACAATTCAAGATTTTTGTGTCTGAGAGGTAAGAAACTCGAAAACTTAAAAGAGGCAGTTCCTATGATAAAATGTTCTGAAAACTGAAAAAGGAAATGAATCCGTGACTGAATAAAGTCTAAGTGACAGTGACTTGACTTAGGGCTGTACCATCTGACCTGGTGCAGGCCACTACCTGACCTGAGGCAGTGACCTGATTCTAGGTTCACTGCCTACCAGAGGCAGTGACCTGACTTTGGGCCTTATCACCTGACCAGAAGAATATGTCAATAAACTGGCGGTGCATATGGGATAACTAAACATCCATATCTGAGAGATGAGCCAAAAGAAGTTGGGAGGAGTAAGACTACACCGTGATCAGTGTGGCTGGGCTCACTGTACCAATTCATTTCTCAAAGTAGTCTTGATCTATATTCTTCAATATGTTCACAAATCACACACTTCACACAATCTCATTTATTGTGGCACCATACACCTCTGATACATGCTCGCAATGACTGCTTTGCAGCTGGGGTGGAAGGAATATAACCTGCCAACAGGGCAGAACAATGAATTACAGGCAAGTCTTACAAAACCTAATATATACCTGGCAGTGGAATAACAGTTAATGTTGCCCACGGGACTCTACTCCACAAGGGGCTAGTCAAGCCAGGAGGTGTGCATGTGTCACTGAGTGGGAGTAATAACATGAATATGTGAGTGTGAACCTTGTAGTAGATCAGGAGGCAGGATGTGTCACTTGCCATGGCCATCCACCTCTCCAGACTAGACAGCACAGCACGTGATAGTGAGGAACAAGTGGCAGTAACAACAATCTTGCCACCGCCACCACTCTGCCACACCTCCATAGCCAGTCTCACCCCGCCCAGTCCCAGGGAACTTAAATTTAACCAATTACATACTATTTACTTCCATTAGCAATGCCATCACTTGTTTCTCAAATGAGAAGAGCAATACAAAGGTTTTGCAATGTTCCCTGAGTCTCTGGTCTGCCTGTGTCTAAGCTACAGGTCACCCAGCCACATTCCCTCAGCCATCGCCACGCACCACACTCCATCACTTGTCCACTCAGATACAGAGAGAAGGCCTATCACATATGGGACTTGGCCCTGGAAATGCTGCAGCACTCTACAATACACTGTGTGAGCCATCAGGTGACTGTTAGCAGTACAAAACAGTGTGTGGCAGATCTGCACTGCTGCCAGCCACCTTGGCACTGGTCCTTGGGACCCCAGGCACTGGTGACTCCTTCATCCACCACTACAGCGGCTGGTCCCAACTGCTCTGGTCCTTGTGTATGCACCGGTCCCATCTGGTGAATCCGAATGCACACTTCATGCCCTGCTGACATGTATTTGGTCATACAATTGGCAGGGCCGCACCTGGCCACCCTCACACACCTGAGTGCACATGCACGCTGGCAGTTGGTAATGCACAGGAGTGAGCCTGAGCACCGGCCCACCACCACTGAGCACCAAGACACCTGCTGGCTTCAGCACTGTATCACGCGTCACACTATCACATCCCAGGGGATATAACAACTTTCATTACAACAAGTACATCTTAAGTGATATTATAAAGTATGTTTGAAAGACTAAGTAAAAGACTTGGTGGTCATATTTTCCCACTGTTTGTCCTTGGTTCTGAGGGTCTACTAACACTTGTATATAAGGTGGGATTTTCTATCACCTCAGTATATACGGGCGGGTCATGGTCCGCAGTTGGACTGCAGCGTGACTGTGAGGACTGTCCAGAGGTGTGTGGGAGGCCCATACTACTCATATGGACTCCTTGTGAGCCACCTGGCACCGAAGAGTGACTGGGACTATGAGCTGATGGTCTACACGGACTATGAGCTGTGCGAGCTGATGGTCCACATGGCACCGATACCATGGTGATATCTGCCAAGGTGGTGGCCGCTGGGCAGTAGGGCATGGAGATATTAATGTCATGTGACGGTGATGGAGAACTCGTCCCCATACCTTGGTGCCGGCCTGCTCGTCGGCTTCCTTCTTGGTGCGGTGCGTACTTGGGTGATGTGAATGGAGCCACCATGTTCGCCAGGAGCTGCGAGCCTCGCTGCCCTAGTCCCGGCGGTTTCCGCATCCGCCTCGGCGACCCCCTGCCCTCGTCCCCGCATCCCCAGCCTGGCAACGACGACGACGAGGATGAAGATGAAGATGACGCAGATACCGCTGGGTGTTGCGTTGCGCGGGGATCCATGGGGGCTGAGTACCGGTGTTGCTGATGGTGGGAGTGGTGGTGCGATCCGCCGTGCCCCACCCCCCACTCACTCTGTATAGGGAAGGATCCTTCGGAACAGGATCTATGCGATACATCACACTCCACATCAAATAACGTTTTGTTGGCTGGTGGTTTGATGTATTCCCTCGTTATTTCTGCCTCCTGTAAATTGATGAAATGAATGTCATAAATCATAACACTGGATATTACTAGGTGTTTCTTGCAGTGTCAACATACATACTAACTTTAAAGCTATTCTAACACAGGAAATAAGTTCTGAAATGGTCATGAAACTTGTCTATCTCGCCTTCATGATACTACACAAGAATATTGTTAATCTTCCTCTCGATCTTCGTAACGCTGATCAAACAGCGAAAGTAAAGATAGAGCTTCTCCAAAAATAGACAAGAAAAGTTACTGCGCTGAAAAGCTTTTTTCCTCCAATAATTAAAAAGTTACTGAAAACTGTCCTATAGAGGGAACTAATAATAATAATAAAAACACTCTCTATACATGTATATATCGTAAGAGTCATGCTATATTAGTTGATCGAAACCAAGAGGATGAAAAAGTGAAAATTTACTTGTCACTGGTAGCTGACATGACACGCTTTGGTTTCAAGGTTACTTAACAATTTGCATAAAGTTTCCCTTTCACCTTAAAAGAATACTATCCTTATCATTTTTTTCTGAATGTTTATTCACATACATAATAGACACATACTATCCTATTTTAAATTTACTTTCTTCCTAATAACAGCCACTGAGACCACTGAACCAGCACTCTAACGACCAACAGCGTAGTCTCCAGCCTTAAGATCATGAAATAGTGTTTCGGGAGCGTTTTTTAACTGAAATAAATGTGAACTGAAACACTGTTTGTTATAGAGTAACATCAACATTTCTGTGCTCTATGTATTCATAATCTATACTTGCATCTTATAGCTAAACGCAGTGATCATGCACCTGAGTGAGCATTATCAATATTTACTTTTTCCATTAAAATTCTAAGCAGCTAAAGTTATAAGAGAACCATCAACAGGTCGGAGGAAAACCTTTATATCACCTTAAACATCGGATTTTCAATTAATGTTCCATACGTAATTTTTCACTCAAATCGAACTACACCGATTGGATGAGCTCTTAAGGTATCCAGAATAACCAATACTGATATTGTCAATATAATCATCTATAAGCTTTCAAAATCTATTATTCAGCAACGATCTTGCACTTTCTAAAGAATAACTCTACTATGTCACGCGACATGGCCACTGTTGCAATCCTTCTTTGATGCTCTCATTGCAAAACAATACAGGGAGAACCGTTTTAAGCAATAAAAAGGGGCATTTTTTGAAGAAAAGAAAAAAGTTGGAGAACGAAGGGCGCAAAACTCACCTGTTCTGAACCAGTAAAGTGGTGCTTGACGGTGGGTAGCGTATATTGCCTCTCCTCCCCGTCAGGTAGTGGGACCTGGTAAGGGTAGCCGAGGGTAGTGTCTTGCTGAACACTATTATAGCGCGTGGCACGGTCACGCGCGGCAGCCATGGCCTCACCCACACTGCCGCTTATGCCC
>BOPN01004552.1:52500-65000 GCA_017312705.2 Penaeus japonicus
TGCTCCTTGTTTGCAAACCAGAAGTCGAACCTAACTTCCATTTTGATCCAACACGATGGCTGACCACCCAATGACCAATCAGAGATCATCAATAACAAATGACAATTCGTGTTGGCGTCCCAAGGGATGTACTGAGTGTAATCCAGTGAGCACTCGCCCAATAGATCATGCTTATTGGAAACCTGGTGTTTGACAACTGACCTACTCAACAAACAAAAGACAACCACGATTCCATACTTTCTAATGCCACCGGGGGAGAACTTAATCATAATGTTAATGTTAATAATAATAATAATAATAACAATGATAATAAAAGTACGAATAATGATAATAAAAAATTAGGGTAACAGCAACCACAATACTTATAACAAAAATAATAAACAACAACAATTATAATGTTTATGAAAACAATACCACCAAGAATAACACCAATAAAAAACAAAGTGATATATAGTGACAATAGCAATAAAAAAATCAATGCCCCCTCCCCCCCAAGAAAAAAAAAAGAATGAACTAAACAAAAAAAAAAGGAAGAAGAAGAAAAGGTTAGAATGTAAGGAATAAAGAAATGCCATAAGCATAACAACAGTAACAATAGCAATAATAATAATGGTAACAATAATGATAATAACTGTGATCAAAATAGTTATAACAACAAAAACAATTATGCCACTGGTAGTAGTAGTAGTCTCATAACTATAGTTGCTACAAGGACAAGAGCACCACCGGGAGGCAACATAAAGAAACAAAGAAACCCATAAAGCGAGAGAAGACCACAAGCGAGAAACAAGCAAAGAGGAGAAATACGTAGGTTCGAAGAGAGGACACTGATACAAGAACTTCTTCCCAGACTGCACCTGCTGGCCGCCCGCCCCCCGCCCGCCGCCCCTGCGCCTCGCTGCCTGCCCCTCCCTCCCCCTCCCCCCTCCCCGCCTGCCAGGCGTCGCCACCGCACTCCGGCACCGAGAGCCAAGGTGGACACCCGTCGTACGCGCCGCGCTCACGTCTCGACACACCTTGGAACACAACAACAAATACAGGGAGCGGAGGAGGGGAAGGGGGAGGGGAAAGGAGTGCGGCTCTAGGGGAGGGAGGGAGGGAGGGAGGAAGGAAGCGAAAGAAGGCGCATGGTGGATACGCCACTGTTTCCGAAGGAGGCATAATTAATGTCTTCGGTCATTTTATGTTCGACCGCCATAGGTTCGCATGAGTGAAGACAGGGATGACCCATTTATCAACACTTCATATCGGAACTTTCGCCACATGCCATGGGACATTTACTCACTGATTTAGCCATATCTGTACATTCTATATTTTGTACCGACTTTAGAGTGCATGTACCTGACTATACACATAGTGTACAATTTAAAATGAAATGGAAAAACAGAGTACACGGAAACACCCAGAAGGCGAAGTTTCCTATGGCCGTTTTCCTTCCATGAGCCTTGCCCGCGTATGATCGCCCTTTCCCTTCCCTACGACAGCCTTTCTAAGTCATACACGGTCCTTCAACCTTGGCGTCTGGTAGAGCCGTTAGGAGACATGGCTTCTTACAACGGCGAGTCAACTACCGTCACTACCATCTCTTCCACAGCCCCCTCCCCTCACACCCCCTCATCCTCTCTCCATCTGCCCCCCACCCCCCCACCCCCCAGTCTCTTACTACTTCACATAGTTGGCGCCAACAGCTGGGTAGATTGGTTTACTGCTTTGTACCCACGTCTTTGCTTACTAACCCTTTCCACTAAGGGTTGCTCTATCGTTCATTCTCGTCCTTATGATATTCCCGGCCACTTGTCATCGATTCCTCGCCGCCGCTTTCTGCACCCGTCTGCTGTGGATCCGTTACCGTGTTCCTATTGCACTGTCCGCTTTCTTTTGGCCGCTGCCCCATGTTCTCCCTCCTCTTACTACAACCTCATGTCTCGCTTCGGCCTCAATATAGCCCTTCTCTCTATGCCTTCTCAAAATACAGAAGGATGGCATTCTCTCTGTCCTTACTATTGTTCCCCGGTATACACCTTCATCTTTACAGGTTAATACAGTCTTTTATCCCTTACAACAGTAAAATGTTATCCCTCTGCAATCCGTCACTATCTCAAAATATAGATGACCGGTAGCCTTCGGAGACATACCATGATTTTTAATTTCGCAGGCCCAATAAATATTCTCATTCCCGTCTGTACAAAATAATCTACATGAGAACTCGACGCCCAGAGGTCGACGGCGTGTGCAGGGAGGCCTTAATCATCGTATGACAAGACGTATCACAAATTATATCTTGGACAGAGTATGATGATGCTCTGTGGATGCCGTGTAATGGTGATGCAACAGCTGTTCACGTGTACCTGGGACTAGACGAGGAAGGGTGGCTTTTATGTAAGGTCTAAATGACCCGAATCAAAGCTCAGTGATAACAGTACGATTACACGAGAAAGACAGAGAATGTAACAATGTCATCTATTTGTACCACCACCTATTTGATAAGTATTCTAGACGTCGTATCTTTTACAGACGTAAATATTATCATCCCTAGAACATCATAACAAAAAAGTACTATCAATATCCTCTTCACTTTTCCTATTATACTACTTCCTCATTTTTCTTTCTTCCTCCCTTGGTTCCACTTTCTTCCTAATTCCTCCCTCCTTATCTCTTCCTCACTAATAACGATGGTTTTCGTGAAATAGTTAAACATAGAGAAGGCAAAGGTGCAAAGTGAAGACGATAATACAGTGTATTACAGTGCACAAAATGTTGCATCTGAAGGATCTGATTTTGCACGAGCCGCAAAGACCATGACTCGGAAACGAAAACATAACCCGAGAGTGAAAACGGGGTTCATATGTTAAACAATGAACTTCAGCGTTGGTCAGATTGAGAAAGAGAGAAATCCGGGTGAAATATTATGAAGAGTAGAGCGAGGTAAAGAGGGAGTGAGATAGAAGTAGAGAGAGAGAGAGAGAGAGAGAGAGAGAGAGAGAGAGAGAGAGAGAGAGAGAGAGAGAGAGAGAGAGAGAGAGAGAGAGAGAGAGAGAGAGAGAGAGAGAGAGAAGAGGGGGGGAGGAAGTGAGTGAGAGAGAGAAAGAGAGAGAGAGAGAGAGAGAGAGAGAGAGAGAGAGAGAGAGAGAGAGAGAGAGAGAGAGAGAGAGAGAGAGAGAGAGAGAGAGAGGGAGAGAGAGGGAGGAGAGAGAGAGAGAGAGAGAGAGAGAGAGAGAGAGAGAGAGAGAGAGAGAGAGAGAGAGAGAGAGAGAGAGAGAGAGAGAGAGAGAGAGAGAGAGAGAGAGAAGAGGGGGAGAGAGAGAGGGAGAGAGAGAGAGAGAGAGAGAGAGAGAGAGAGAGAGAGAGAGAGAGAGAGAGAGAGAGAGAGAGAAGGGGGGATGAAGAGAGGAGAGGGATAAGTTACGTGAAGGGAAGGTAAGCGATGAGGATAGGATAGGATAGGATAGGAGAACAGAGAGAAAAAGAAAAACGTGAGAAAAGTGTGGTAATGGAAAGAGGAGGGCGAGGCGATAAAGTATGATCCTTCAGAATTATAACCGCGGATTTCTCCCCGTCTCCATTTTCATTTCTCTCCCATCCCGATCTTCTTTTCCCCTCTAATCCACATCTTCCTCCCCCCACCCCCAACCCCATCCCCATCTTTACATCTATCCCAATCCCCATCTTCCACTCCCTCTCCACACCCTATCTTCACCCCCCCTCCCTCTCAACCTCTACCCTCCAAAAGCTTTCGAAATGACCCTCCCCCTCCCCCGGGCCAGCCGCCCTCCTCCCCTTATCTCACTATCATCTTAAATACATTATCACAGCAGCGGCACGGGACAAATCCGGGCCGCGCCGACACCCCGCCGTCCGAAGGTCGTGCAGGCAGGAGAGACCCCGAGCCAGATGGCAGCACACCCCTCCCCCCGCCCCGCCCCGCCCCGCCTGCCCCTCCCACCGGCTGAAACCCCTCTCCCTCCTCCTTCACTCTTCATCCACATTCCCCTCTCGTGGCGGCGTGCATGTGCTGGAGACGGCGACGGGGAAGCTGCGCGTCTGCCTCTCCGTCACGTCATCACTGGCCTGTCTATATTCTTTCGCGTGCATGGCAGCAAACGCTTTTGGACTGGCCTATTCGCAGACACAGTCGAGTATAAACGGATGGAATAGACGCATGCATGTATTCAACAACATGGGCATAATCGACTGTGAAATAGAAATATAAGAAAAGAGAGAGAAATGAAAAAAAGTTGACAACATGGTCAGCAATGTGGAACAATTAAAATCGCCATTAAATTCTTCTCTACTTCCTACCAACAGCAAAGGTTCTTTCGCCAATGGAATTTCCACAGTGCTATAGTTTAATTAAATAGTGTCTAGCACCGCGCCGCGGCCCTCAGATTACGTTACAAGGAACATGGTAAACAACACAGACAAGTATTCACGTGACCTGTTAAACTACATAAAAAAATCCGCATAACCTGTCAAACAGGTAAAAGTTCTGTGACAGCATAGGGTAACTTGCACAAGCAAGGTAAAAAAGGGAAATGATAAAAAAGCAACTCCACAAAATGCAGTAAAGTCTAACATACCTCCGGCCGAGTGGGGGCGAAAGGGGGGGGGGGATGGTGGTGGTTGCATCGAAACCACCACCACCACAACACGTGGGATGCCTCACATTACGTACCCAAAACGGATTCACATATTTTCATCATGGAGGCACTTTTTGTATTATTGGAACATGGTAACGCATGGCCATCAATTTAATGGGCGGAGCTTCGAAGCGGCGAGGAGAGCCATGACGACCTCGTGTTGCCATGCTCGGATACACAAGGGTCGGCGCACGGAGGTGGGAGCCATCGCCGAGGAAAATGCTGGATGACACTGCAGAACTCTGTCGCAGGGCAATATTCTGCAGCTCTGTCACGGCCCGACAACGGTGGGGCTCGTGTAGCTAGAAACACACACGCACACACACACACACACACACACACACACACACACACACACACACACACACACACACGCACGCACGCACGCACGCACACACACACACACACACACGACAGGGCGTGCGTGGCCTGAAGGCCCTGTCAAATCAGCTGCGTCCCGGAGAGGCGGGAGGGCGTGAGCCGCAGGAGCGACACCTCGCAGCGAAGGATCCGCGGCAGGCGAGCCCCGCCGGACAACAACCCCCGCGGTGGATCCACGCACGACATACAAGGTACAAACCAATAAAATGATACAATGGAACACCGAGACGAAGGAGTAGATACCCCTGCATGGGCCCAGCCGGTGCAACGCCCTGGCCTTGTTCTAGTTATTTTTCATATCGTCTTTATTAATGTGGTGGATGGGGGGGGGGTCCAGCCAGCGTCCCTTCCATGCAATTCATACACCGACGATAAAGAGTTTATGAGTCAGCAAACAGCGTAATGCAGCAAAGATGCCGAGCCGCGGCAGCAAATGCATTAATTACGCAACATAAATGTCAAGGCTTTGGAGTTTGAGGTAGTTCAATCAAGATCTATCCCATTTATATGTATGTATGTATTGACGTATCATCCCTATCCACAACATATACTGACCAGGTCAACAAGAAATAGCTAAGCTAGGTCAGGATTTTGGCAAATGACATTGCTTGAACTAAGACTAAACTGACCAAAAAATAAAAACCAAAAGCAACGCAAACAAAAGGTCAAGAGAGCGAATGTCACTGATAATTAGAATGGCCTCGCCAGGCTATTATCACTGCAACTGTAATTGCACGCATACCGTGCGAGACCTAAAACTTCAAGAAATATCAACAATAAACAAGAGCGAACTTTGCAATGAATTTTATAATCTCGGTTCCCTATCTGTACTTGCAAAATATTCACATGTATTAACGACATTCCGTGTCCTGTAAAGCCGTCATAAATAAGAAACGCTATAATTTCGCCTACATGACCGGCAATTCGTTCGGAGTGCATTGTTCAGGGTTGTGTCACGACAGTACAGATCAGCGAAGGTTTGCCTGGTGCCTCCACGAATTAGTATCTATATACAAAAAGATGCCGTAAAAAAGATACATAAGCTAACTACTGTCACTGCAAGCAGGGGGATGGAAAGCTAGAAGTTAGTCACGACAGGGTATGCAAAAGGACTAATTAGCAGGGTGGCACAATTAGTGAGTGTCAGGGCCAGTGGGGTATAAAAGGATAGACTGTCACTACCAGGATAGAATAAGGATAAGGATAAAGTGATGTTCTCTATGGTAAAGCAACAGCATGGACTCAAAGTAGAAGGTACAAAGCATAAAAGGCTTTTATTCCTTGTTAGGAAGGCAGATCGTTAGACAATGCCTGAACGGCTGACAGCGAAGATATGAAGAAAAGCTTTTCAATCCTTGATCATCTCCTATGAAGAGCAGTCATGGCGAAAGAAAGGAATAAATCACTGCATACTTGTATAGCTATGAATATACAGAATGAGTTTACAAAACGATCGTTTGGCATTTGTAATCAAGTGAGGACACAAGATTGTTTTTATAAAGTGAGAAGAAGTAATGAATAGAAGGGAAAATCGACGAGGAAATGATAGACTGAAGTATCTTCTGAGTAGCAATGTACTGACAGAGAAAGAAAGTTGCTTTAGACTGGCACCGACTGGCAGGAAACGATCGCTATAGTGTTATAGTGACCATGAGAGCAGAAGCTAGTGCGTGAAGAAAGTGACACTAAAAGCAATTATACTTGATCAAGCTAAACGCAACCTAAGGCTGCTATGTTTACATGGAATACTATGCCGGACCCATTCTTCATTATGTGCCCCAATCCTTTCCGATTGTAAAGATCGACAGTTGTTCTTCAAGGTAGGGAGTCTGCGATTACAAGCCTGGTAGGTGAACGTAACGGTTGCATACGGCAGCGAGTCTTCAGCGTTATGTCAACACACACGGTTTTGCTATATTTTGTAGAAATGGCGACATTGACATGAATGGTGATGTTGGCACATTTGGAACTGTTAACATGAGTACTGTTATTGACATAAGCAGTTATGTTGGTGTTGGAAGAGATGCCTTGGGTGTTGGTGTCACCACACAAAAAGTTAAATAAATAGAATTAATGGTTCTGACATGCGTTCTGAATGGTATGTACATGAGTGGCGGGAATGACAAGACTGCTTGTGTTGGCAGTAGTAGTAGTAGTAACATGATCACTTCTTTTAATGGATTCTGAGGTCATGACGCCAAGACTCATGTTTATGTTGGCAGTTGTGGTAGCAAGGTTGTGAAGTGACGATGCACATATGGTGCTTGCAGATTAATGACTTGATACCGTGTCCTGTCATGTTGATACTACTGGATAAAGGGTTACGGTGCTGGCATGGGGTTCTCGTCTGGATCCTTGACTTGGTGGAGTGGCGGAAGCAATGGCAACACAACAATGGCAGGGCTGCATGAAGGAATACGCAGGAAAATTGTGTACGGAAATATGAGGAAAATGAGAAGGGGGAGGAGAAGATAGAGAAGAAAAAGACGAGGGGGAGGAATAGGGGGAGCAGAAAGGGAATAAGAAGAGGAGAAGGAGAAGGGAGAGGAAGAGGATGACAGGGAGAGGGGAAGGAATGGAGGAACAGAAAGGGGAAAAAAGGGAGAAAGGAAACGAAAATAAGGGACGGATGCGGTATAAGAATGTGGATGGGAAAGAGAAGAGAAAAGGATACAAGCAAGATAAATAAAACGTAGATGACTCGCACTGGGAAAAGAAAGAAAGGGAAATAGAATTCTAAGACAGACAAGGAAGATGAGAAAGAAGAATGACAAATAGGGGGCGGGACGGAGAGGGGGGGGGGGCGGAAAATGGGGAGGCGGACGAGGAGAAATAAAAAAGAGAAAGAGGAAGAACAGAAAGAGAAGGAATGTGAGGATGGAAATTAGGAGGGAGATCAAAAGAAAGAATAGGAGGGATAGGAATATGATGAATAATGGAAAGAATGTAGACAATGAGGAAGAAGTGGAAGAAGACGACGAGGATGGGAAAGGAAATGAGAGCAAGGATGGTGAAAGTAAAAATCTTGAAGGTTAGGTAATGAATGGGAATGATGCAAACAATGCTGGAAATAAACAAAGAGAGACAATGCATAAAAGTAACACGAGAAGAAAAGCAATGAGGAGCGAATGAACGAAGCGAAAAAAAGAGAGAAAAAAAAAGTGTCGAATACTCGACCTCGAACACAAAACAAAAATGGCTTCGACCGCAGAGGTGAAACCTGTATTCGAACAGACAGTTATTGAGGTTTTAACATTAGTTGTTGTGGTTAAGACAATAACAGCGGGAGATCGAAGGAAGAAGATAGGTAGTGGTAACAGAAAGTGGACGGAGTGCGGATTTTGTTTCGTTTCTTTTTTTTTCTGAGGATGACAGCGTATCTGCAGCGAAATGGTGGCCAGGCTATCAAAGTTCTAATGATATTACTTTACGTTATGGTGCAAAAACGAATAACAACATGAAGAAGAGAGAGAGAGAGAGAGAGAGAGAGAGAGAGAGAGAGAGAGAGAGAGAGAGAGAGAGAGAGAGAGAGACGTCACGGAGAAGGTCATCGCAGTCCGTTGTAATACAAGGGGTAACAATAGCTGGTGCATGGCTGTGGCGGTAGGTCATGGGGAATCAAGAAGTGAGGGTGGCGGAGTTTGACGGTGAGGGAAACCAGTTATGGTGGTGGATCTGATGGTGAAGGTGGCAGAGGAGTAGGAGGAGATGTTGGGGCAGGTGGTGATTGTGGTGGTGGCAGTGTTGAGAGGACTGCACAACCTTGAAAGTTATTCTCGTGTAGATTCCATCCTCGGCAACTTCACATTTGTATTCGTCTAAAAGCTCTGTAACTCATGACAAAATTTGATCTTTGCCCTGTGTTACGTCCACACAACCCATGTCCTCTGCCAATCTATGTCTAAAGTATGGGTTCTCTTTTGTCTTCAGTCATGCAAAAACTTTACACTAAAATATATACATGTTATAATGAAAATCTTGACACACTGCAAATTTGGCTGCACGAAAAATAAGTGGAGGAATGTGTAGAGGGAAAAAGTATCATTGAGACTCTTAATTCCTGGCCAAGGAAACCAAAAACGACACAGGTCAGATATGGGCCAAATGGTTGAGTTTACGAGCTCTGAAACGGCATTTTCGTCCTTCGAGGCACTTAGACATACGCCCTTGTTGTTGTGAGGTGGCAGCTGGCGAATGCACGAGGCAGTATATTAGAGGTTGCAAATAGCACGCCCTGGCCGCCTCACATGCGCAGTCGGCGGGAGAGACAAGGCTGCACGGTTCCTCCACGCCCGGCGTGCACTCCGACGCTTCGTCTTGCGTGCAACACGGACGGCGAGACTGCATGCACGTGCACCATCTCGCAACACACTCGGATTCTCTCTTTTAACTTGTATCAATATTTGCACTGTGGTCACACATTGTTCTGCATGCGTGAGTTTTATCAAGCAAACTTTATCTCTGATTCTTGTCTCGTTCCTTCCTTTGGGGCTTACTTTATCAATGGCACTATTTATTATGCATATCGAATGCGATAGACAGGCTGGCAGCACTAGCGAGAGACAGAGAGAGAGAGACAGAGAAAAAGAGACACACACACACGCTCACACGGACACACTCGCCATGGGAACACAGATCATGAGCGTACACTCTTCCTGCGAGAGAAGTGGTTGGCGATCTTCAGACAGCACTCGGTCACGCTGTTCCACATTTTGGCGGCTGTGTTGGGGCGCCTTTTCGGTGAGGGAGGAGACGGTGGAGCTGTGAAGGCGACGGTGTATCTTGAGGGGGGGGCGAAGGAGCAGGACGAAGCGGAGATGTTGGTTGCAGTAGTTTTGGTAGTGGAGCAGGAGGTGGTGGCGGTTGTGGTAGTGGTGGTGGCGGTGGTGGTGGTGGTGGTGGTGGCGACTAGGCGTTGTCGAGGCACCGTGGCGAGCTATTTGGCAGCCACACAGGGGACACTCTGGCAGATCTTGGACTGTGTGGTGCACTGTTGGTGATGTGTTGGTACTAGTGGTGGAGCTGGTAGTAGCTATGGTGGTGGTGGTAGAGATGGAGACTATGGCGGTGGTGGCAGCGATCGTTGTGGTGGCGTCGTGCCGGCTCCACACTGCCCTACCACCACCGGAGTAGACGGCAGCAGCAGACTGAAGGTTGTGGTAGTGGTGGTGGCGTGACTGCGGAGCGGGGCGTGTGGCCCTTCTGAGCGTGGAGGCGCGACTGGCTGAGTGGCAGCGCCGCGGCCGCGCGTTGCTGGACCCACACACGCTCACCGCCATTTTTTATTGGCCGGGCCACCGCCATAGCCTGGGTGCCAGCAGGCTCCCGCTGCCGTCTGCACACCCTCCTTCTGGCCTCACTCTTGTCTGTCCTGCTACAGGCTGCTCCCCAGGGTCACAGGGTCTTCCTCACACGGGCTGGAGCGTCCTGCACCTCTCTCCGCTCCTCTCGCTTACAGCCGACAACATCCGCGCACACACGCACGCACGTGGCTACGACCTCGCCCTCGCATGCATGCATACACGCACGAACGAACACACATTCGTCTGAACATTAACAGACATGCACTCGCAACACTGCATTCATTTTCATGACGACATGCACCAAGGTTTTTCTTGCCTTGGGTCCAAATGTACAAGAAGCAGAAACATACATCGAGTTCCCAGTGACAGCAGGGTGGCCGGCTATTTCAAACCTTCTCACTCATTACCCGGCATATCTAATGTTACACAACGTACAGAAATGTACTCTGGCTATAATGATGCATGAGCGATCGAATGCTTTTGCATCAGATGAAACGATTAGTCTCATCCAGACGTTTCCAACTGGACAGAGAAATATATTACTTTAACTGCCAAAAGCTTTACTATTTGCTGCCTTTTCAGCGATCTGCCGCAATCTTTTTAATGACAACGAAGGCAAACTAAGCATCATTACCTTCACTAAAATGATGGGTGCATGCATCAACACGGCTTCTAGTAAACATCAATATTGAGTGGTTTGCTCCCGTGCCGGTACCTCCCTCCCCCCCCCCTCCCCCTCTCTTCCTCCTCCCTCCCTACTCGTCCTAGCCTCCCCCTCCCCCGCGGCCGCGGCTGTGTCTGGGGTGCTCAGTCTGGGGGCCCAGGGTGTCTAGACACACCGGTCACCTGCACCACCGCTCCCACCACCACCTCCACCACCACTATTCCCTCGCTCTACCGTCATCACCAAACTCTTGCTTTACCAAGATGTAGGCTACAACATCACTCCACGTCACCTTCCCGTATTCTCTCCCTCTCTTTCGCCCTCCTGACACCAGCCCTCACGCCCCCTTGCTCCATTATCACCGCCGCAACGCTCGCTCCATCATTCACCTTTGTGACACCACTACACTCTCATTCCATAACAATTACCACCACACACCCACGCCTCTCATTCCATCACCATTATCCGCACACTCGACCCCCCTATCACCATAACTCCTACTCCTCCCCCTTTTCTTCCCCGCTTTGCAACACACTTCATCTACATCCCAACGCTTCAACACTCCCGTCTCATTTGCCACCATACACTCCAACCCCGTCATCACACTCTAGATTCTCACCGTCATCACCACAATCGCGGCTTACGTGACTTCACTTGCACTCTTTGGAGACAGAACAGCAAAGAAAGAAACGGAGAGAGAGGAAGACGGATGACGCATAAACATTGCATTACATAACACTAACTTACCATTATATAAGAAACTTAGCAATAGAACAACACCAACTGCAAACAGTGTAGAAAATCCTCCGACTGAAAACTATGCACAAGCTAGACCTTTGCCAAGGCATTCCAACCACTCCCACAAGACTACTGACCAACTTCCTGGCTGGGAAAGTATCTATATGACACGCAGGGGGGAAATATTATTCCTTTCTCCTCCCCTTTTCCCCCTTGCCAAGGCAGGGTTCCCTCGGGAGGATGACCAGACGGCCGCCTGCTCGAGCGAGCCAGAGCCCCTCCGACGCGCGGTTAAAGCGGGAGGTTAACGCCGAGTTCCCGCTCGACTGCGGCGCGGACGGACGGAGGGAGGGAGAGAGGGAGGGAGGGAGGGAGGGAGATAGATAGATAGATAGATAGATAGATAGAGAGAGAGAGTGAGGAAGGAACGAAGGGAAGGAAAGAGGGAAAGAGAAAGGGAAGGAAAGAGGGAAAGAGGAAGGGAAGGAGGGATGGCCAGAGGAAGGAGAGGAGTGGGGGGGGAGGGATAGAGGAAAAGTGGAAGGGAGGGAGGGAGGGTCAGAGGTAAAGAGGAAGGAAGGGAGGGAGGCATGGCGGCGCCCGGAGGAATAACACTCGCTCTGCCTTATGGGGGAGGGGGGCAAAGAGGGAATGTAATGGGCAGATATATACATGTATGCATACACTGTCCATACACGGATGTGTTTATCTGTGTTCATGTGAATACATATATATATGTGTGTGTGTGCGTACGTGTGCAGGTGCGTGTGCATGTGG
>BOPN01004552.1:82500-85000 GCA_017312705.2 Penaeus japonicus
CGTGATAACAAGGTGTTCGCGGGGGACGAGGGGGAGGGGGAGGGGGGGAGGCAGCACCCGAGCACCCCCTAATTAGAGCGAGCGCCATGATGCCCAAACATTTCCGCTTATTCCAGGCGAGACAGATCGAGACAACTGATCCTGGGACGCGACGCGATACGTTTCCCAGATGTCCAACAGGAAATACAAACTGATACAGGGCGGGCTGCTGGTAATGCATGCACGCTCTCTCAACACGCACAGTGATTCTATCGCAACACTGACTCCGCAGTACACGCACATGAAGAGGCAGACTGACAAACAGGATCCCTAAACACTTTTTTTTTTCATCCCTCTCTCTCCTTCTCTCTCTCTCTCTCTCTCTCTCTCTCTCTCTCTCTCTCTCTCTCTCTCTCTCTCTCTCTCTCTCTCTCTCTCACTTTCTCTTTCTTTCTCTCTCTCTCTCTCAAACACACACACATACATACATATATATGTATCTATATATCTATATATATATAGATATAGATATATATATGTATGTATGTATTTATGTATGTATGAATGTATGTACGTGTGCGTGTATATATATGTATGTATGTGTGTATGTATGTATGCATTTGTATGTATGTATATATATGTATGTATGTATATATATGTATGTATATATATGTATGTATATATATATATATATATATATATATATATATATATATATATATATACATATATACATATACCTTTGCATATGCAAACCTAGCCTTCCCCCCATCCCACATACACTCCAAATGTGGTGAGACAGACGTACGCAGCCGCTCGCACCCTCCCGCTCACAGCCAGACGCACACACTCCTCCCTGCACGCAACTAGTCACGTACCCGAGTAGCCCGACCCAAGCCGCACTCCACAGCATAAATAACCCGGCACAATTCACTAGCTCGCTTAATTTTAATCTTTGTTGGAGTTGAATGGCCTCCGAGACACACCTGTCCCATCGACACCTCGCCGTATACGGAAACAAAGGGATGGGTGGGAGGGGAGGGGTATGGGAGGGAAAGGAAGGGGCGCAGGAGGGAAGAGGAGGGGCGGGCCAAGGGTGCCAAGAGGGAGATATCTGCCAAATGCTTCGGGACTCATACGCATTATCCCTTCCAGACGATTATTCGGAGTTGGCCCTTTACTTTTCTCGTCTTGTCCCCCCACCCCCTCCCCTTCGCCGTCTCCCTCCCCTCCCTTCAACCTAGGGGTACGGTAGGTAAGACTATGGAAGGTCGACTGAAAATACTTGCAAGTCACAAAAAGGGCGACGGGAAAAGAGGGAAAGGAGACAGGAGAAACGAGTAAAAATGGCAGAGTAAACCACACAATCTTGCAGCGCAAGGTCGTTCCCTCCTTGATGAGTTGCAGAGAGAAAACTGAAGAAATGCCAGAAAAGGGCCCGAAGGACGATAGACGGAAATCGGAACTTAATGAGACTCTCGACGGACTGACGGCATCTTGGCATGATCGACAAGAGATGGGGCCAATGAGAGTACACACGGGAGTGACAGACCGAATGGGAAGGCGGGTAGGGGGAGGGGGAGGGGGGTGCAAGGGAGGAGAACGGAGGACGACTAAAACTGCTGTCTCAAGGAACACCTGACTCCCTTCTTTACTGTTTACGATTATGGAGAGGACGTAATACTGGCGTCAGCAATGTCCATAAACCAGCCTAAAAAGGTTCGTCTTGACATCTTTGCTTAAAAAAAAACATGAGGTCTGATGCCGAAAGGTCTTTGAAGAAAGGGGTGGCTACACAATTATTCATATAAACAATGTATAGAAATACAAATGAAGCTTTTTGGTAACACAATGATCCGATACACAAGATGTCATTTGAGGATCCTCTCTTCGAAAAGGATCTTGCCTTGTATCGGCTTATATACTGGTAAATATCAGGCGCAACAATACAGCTTTTACGTACATAAGTACAGCAATTTTCATGTTGAAAACTTGCACTAATAAGGACAAGTCGTAAAGTCCTGCAATACAACGTCTGTTGAATCTACACAATGTATCAACACGCAAACACAGACACACAGACGAACACACAGACGAACACACACACGAACACACAGACACAGACACAGACACAGACAGACACACACACACACACACACACACACACACACACACACACACACATGCCCATATATATATATATATATATATATATATATATATATATATATATACATATATATATATATATATATATATATACGACCTATATTTATATATGCTAATTACATAGAATGCCGGCAAATAAAAGTCATTATCGACCCATGTTATCTTTGCCCCTTATCGGCCATTCTGACGTCTGAGGGTCACGCCACACTTACCTTTTTCAGGCATTTGATCCGGTGTTGAAGCCGCTGCAAATAACCCATCTCTTTTTTGGGCGCGTTCCTTCGGTAACACATACAGAACACCCCTTTCCACACGCTTTTCCCGCTCGGGCCGCCAGGTTCCGAGGGCCTGG
>BOPN01004552.1:92500-100000 GCA_017312705.2 Penaeus japonicus
CAGCCTTGAGCTCGCCAAGGCCCGCACGCCGCGGCACGGCGGGCCGCAGCGACAACCTCATTTGTGAGAATGACCTCCCTTGTTGCTTCTGCGTCCTGTTCATTGCACGTCTGCAAAAGGTGACGTCTGAGACAAGAATCAAACAATCATCCGACGCGAATATTTCAGGCAATACTAAAACGCACGTTAATGACTTTCGCTGGCAAAACTAATAAAACTTCCCCCTCTCCCTCTTCCCATCGCATTAGAGTACGATACGCTGTCTAGGGAACGCTGTCTCTAATCACAACTTGAAGGATACGCCGTTAAAATATAGAAGGATACAGAGCCAGGCTTAAGTCTTCTCCTCGAGCTATGACAATGCAGCATTTTGTGCACGTAACCTCCTGATCACAAAGCACTGATACACAGCGCACAGCTAAGACACGACTAAACCACAGGAATAAATATTTGGAAAAGAACCGCAGTTCCTATCGATAAATTAAAGATTTTCGGGAAGACTTTTGTTTGAGCAATATCATGCAATTCCCAGCTGTGCCGCAGGGCAAAACGCTGCGGATCGTGGGAGGAGGAAGAGGGTCACTTTGGTATGAAACTTCTCGACATTTCCTTGCTGTCTAAATGACACCCAGACACCACCTGGATCGTGACGTCATTTTGACGTTCTGAGTATCAACAAGAAGGCCTTTAAGGCCCCGCCTGCCTTGCCCTCTACCACCCTTCCCCCTCCCCCCATTCTTGCTCCCCAGTCATCTCGCCATCTCGCTGCGTCATCAAACAGACGTCGAGTGTGACGCATCGCAATCTGTTGGGCTGTCACTCAGGACGGACATGCCCGGCACGCACTCCCTCGCCGAGGTGACCCTTCGCACACTCCCTACCTCCCTCCCTCCCTCCCTCCCTCCCTGAGCGCCTCTCCCTTACTCCGTGCCTCCGGTCTTCCACCCTATCTCCCTTCCATGTTATGCCTTCTAGCCCGATAGTCGCCCTTCCTGTCCGTTGTTCCTATCACATTTTTATAACTCCCTCTTCTCCGCGGTCCAGCTCCCTCCCTCGCTCCCTCCCTCCTGTTGTATATCCCCTCCCCCCCCCCCACCCCAACCAGGACCTGTTGCGGAACTCCCGTCGGACATGTTCTGCGTCTCAAACGTTTCGCGATTACGGATCGTTACAATTTCTCGGTCGCTGTCTGTCTGTCTGTTTGTCCGTCTGCCTGACTGGCTGTCTATTTGCATCGCAGTATCGCTATCCTTCTCCGTCTCCTTTTCATAATCGGCACTCCCCCCCCCCCCCACCCCCCTTTACGCAACTTGCCATCTGTTCTGCTTGCAACGGGATCCATCCGTAGCATGCGATCACAATTATGCACCTGCAAGAACTCACGACAGGGATCTTGATGTGTGGAGTATTCCAGAGGGAGAAAGGGGGAGAAAAAGACGGAATAAAAAACAGAAGGGAGGAAAAAGATATACGACAAGGATGGAATAATTGTGACGAGCACAGTAATGCAATAGAAATAAATATTCGGGGAGGATGGAGGGGATGGGGAAGGGGGAAAAAAAAACTCATCATCGAAACGGACACGAAAAAGGGTTTACGGTGAGTCCCGTTATAATAGCATAATCATCCTAATAACGGTTATATGCCAACCTCTGTACAATGGAAGCAACACAGAAAAAAACTAGCGACGCGTAATCTCCGCTTGCCGGCTCGGGTTCCGCTACCTCGGGTACGTTAATTCACAGTTGGCTAAGCTGATTACGGACTACAATTTACAGTCCAATTATTTTCCGTTTTAAGAGTCATTTTTCGGTGCTTACATCTGTGAGACGACTCGAAGATTGTCGAATTAAGGAGCAAGAAGCTGCAGCTGAAGTTATCTTAAGTGATGTTGCGACATGATACTCCGCAGGTCACATGGTCGCAGCGTAATGGGCGGGGGAGGGAGTGGACTCTAAGTAAAACTAAATTAGGGATTTAATCGGTTCTTAAGGGACTACGAGTCTCAAATAGTCAAGATAAGTACCAAGTACCCGGGGCAACAAGGGGCAAACCTACTTACCTGAGTCGAGTACATCCTATAACTAAAGGAATTATACATCTGTCTTTTTACAAAGTTGAAAGCTGGGACAGCGTAACTCGACGAAATAACAAGCCAACTTCGACGTGACAGACACCCGTGAGTGCGACAGACTAACTAATTTACATAATTCAGTCAATTAACAACTTCAGCACGCAAGAAGTCTAGTGCACACAGAAAAAAAAACGTGCGCGTCTCCATCTCCTTCACATCTCCACGTGTTTGCATGGTCAGTAATATATGCATGTTGATGATTGTGTGTATGTATGTATGCATGTACGTATATGTATGTATGTATGTATATATATATATATATATATATATATATATATATATATATATAAATATATATATATATATATATTATATATGTATATATATATATATATATTATATATTATATATATATATATATATACATACATACATGCATACATACATACATATATATGTATATATATATATATATATATATATATATATATATATATATATATACATATATATACACACACTCATTTATACACATACATACACATGCACACAAGTGTATTAGTACGCGCGCGCGCGCGCGCGCGTGTGTGTGTGTGTGTGTGTGTGTGTGTGTGTGTGTGTGTGTGTGTGTGTGTGTGTGTGTGTGTGTGTGTGTGTGTGTGTATGTGTGTGTACATATTTTTTTGGAAGTTAGTATATATATATATATATATATATATATATATATATATATATACATGTGTGTGTGTGTGTGTGTGTGTGTGTGTGTGTATGTGTGTATGTATGTATGTATGCATATCTATATCTATTTGTGTATATATATATATATATATATATATATATATATATATATATATATATATATATATATATATATATATAGGCACAGCTATAGAAAGAGAGAGAGAGAGAATTATTTTGAAAACAGGATAAGTCAGCGAGAAAAAGAAGTCAGATCTAGCTGTAAAAGATGAGGCGAGGGTCCTCATAAAAACCTCACCTCTGAATGTGTCAGCTGCCTCTTAAGCGCTATATGTTTGTTCGTATATAATGAAAATTCCTGCTCGGATGGAGGCATTCCAAAAATCCTCTCACCGCCCTTTGTCTGATGACAGATTCATCTCGCCCGGCGGTGGGCGGCGCATTCCGCCGTCTTGATGCTCGGGGTTTACTCAAGACATCCATCATCGCCTATGATAACGCTGCTAATTAGGTCCTGCGACCAACCCCACGCACCCCCCCCCCCCCCTCCCCCGAGATACCACAGCCGACGGCATCGCTGTGGGCATCACCATCATCCTCGGCAGTATCTTCAGTTTTGCCACGCCTCAACCCCACTGCACTCACAATCGTCAAAAATTTATTTTCGCAAGCACTCGGGCCAGGCAAATGCCCAGCCACTGACCTGGCCCAACAAAAACATCATTGGCCAGCGCTGCACCTGAGGGGTCTCGAGCAAAGTAATCTGTAAAGACAGGTCACGTGCTTGTTTTTTTCCGACTCACAAAGATTACACAGTGGAGAGGAGGAGAGAAGGAGAGAGAGAGGGAGAGGGAGAAATGGAGATAGACAGACAGATAGATAAATAGATAGATAGATAGAGATTGTGTGTGTGTATGTATGTATGTATCTGTACACACACACACACACACACACACACACACACACACACACACACACACACACACACACACACACACACACACACACACACACAACACACACACACATACCGCGTACGTGGTAAATCAAGGTACTGACGTATGTAGGTATCTATGCATACATGTATAAATGTTCGTATCCTTGTAATATGCATGTATATGCGTACGTATATATCCATGTATTTAGATTCGTACGCATTGTGTGTGTAAATTTATATGCAAATGTATGTTTTATGCGATATTCTGCAACAGTCTACGACAATGTTGTCATAATCTTTGCAATTTGAGTTTGGACCGCGGTGAATCGTCGTTTATTATTGCACCTATCCCATCATGCAACAATATACATAACAAGAGGCCGCTGTTATGGCCGATGAAACTGTACGAGAAGGGAAAGGGCGCGCAGTCAAGATCGCTCCCTGATCCACCGTCAATATGTAAATTTCCTCTCTCCGTGTCTGCCTTTCTGCCTGCCTGTTCGTCAGTGTGTCTCTATTTCCCCTAGCCCCCTCTCTGCCTCCGATCCCCCCCCCCCACACACACACACAACCCGCGCATGCATGTCTGGCTATCTAGTCATCTACCTCCTAACCAGGTGTCTGAGCCCAGCACCAAGGCTGATCGATCCATCAAGATTCAACCCATGATGCAATAACGGGGTTCCGAGACAGACGCCGATAGCATGAACATGTGTGATCACTCAACAAGCGCTGGTCCATCAGCGATAATCAGCAGCAGCATTCGAGAGTCATGGAGAGCCGCATGCGAGTAAACGGCAACACAAATGAGTACTTGTGAATGTAAATGAGCACATAACGATGCGCGAGTAGGAACTGAACAGCAGGGACATTTCGATACTTATCGACTCACGCCAGATTGTTTGAGCGTCTGTGGCTATAATGTGGTTAAGAAAACGATTACTTGCGTCACTAGAAACACATTCAACATTCTTCACATGGATGACTTCAATCATACACTTTCTTGAGGAAATAACACATTGACTTTCAGTTCTTTTTTTTTCACTTTAACACAGCACATTACAACTCATCACTGACAATTGGCTATTTCAACATCTCTGTGTCTCATTTGTCTAACTGTCTGGACGTCACGGTAGAAACCCATCTCACACCTCGCTGACGCACACACACGCGCACCGCCGTCACTGCGAAAGTGAATGCAGGGGCCCGGTGGGGGAGGGGATACGTAGGGGGAGGGGAGGAGCAAAGGATGCAACCCTCCCTCCACCTCCTCCTCCTCCTCCTCCTGGGCTTCCGGCATGTTCCTATGCGTACCCCTCGGCCGCCCGCCACACTCTGCCCGCTGGCCCCTACCCTCTCTCAACTTATAGGCGTGGCCATCATGCCGCGGTGGTCACCAGCCCACGCCGCTGCCGTCACCACTTAGGCCAGCTTGCACGTGGTGACTGCAAACGACAGGCCGCAACAGATGACCATGCCCGTCCCCTCTCCTCCGACAACCCTCCAGCTCTCAGCCTTGCAACATGGACGGGCTCACGCTCACAAGTCGCTCGCACTTTTCTTCTGTTACATTTCTCGGTCAAAAGCTGATTTGAGATTCATGTGCCAAGATGGCCATTAATAAAAGCAATAGCAGCTCAAGTTAAATCCTGAGTGATGGCAACACTGAATGAGTGGAAGTGCACAGCGCAAATGCAACCACGTGCTTGAAGGAAGGCACTGTCATCAGGCAAGCAGCACGCGCCGCCTATCAACACAAAAACAACGCGACTCCTTTCTTTTCAAAAGAGAGGTTGACCGGGAGAAGGGCCGGGGTCTAGATAGGGAGGCCCAAGACAAGGAGAGTCCGACTGACAGATAGAAATATAAATAGATAAAAGGATGAAGATAATATAGAGAGAGGGAGAGATGAGAGAAGAAAACAGAGATAAAGAAGGGGAGGAGAGAGAGGGGCAATGTGTATGTGTATGTGTATGTGTGTGGGGGGGGGAGGAGAGAGAGGGAGAGAGAGAGAGAGAGAGAGAGAGAGAGAGAGAGAGAGAGAGAGAAAGAAAGAGAGAAAGATAGATAGATAGAGAGAGAGAGAGAGAGAGAGAGGAGAGGGGGGTGAGAGAGAGAAAGAAAGAGAGAAAGAGAGAAAGAAAGATAGATAGATAGATAGATAGATAGAGAGAGAGAGAGAGAGAGAGAGAGATAGAGAGAGAGAGAGACAGAGAGGGGGGGGGGGTGAGAGAGAAAGAAAGAGAGAGAGAGAGATAGTAGATAGAGAAAGAGAGAGAGAAAGATAGATAGATAGATAGATAGAGAGAGAGAGAGAGAGAGAGAGAAAGATAGTAGACAGAGAAAGAGAGAGAGAAAGATAGATAGATAGATAGAGAGAGAGAGAGAGGTGGCGGGGAAGTATCAACATCCGCCGCAATGTGTGCACACACCTGGGCGAGACCGATGTCCGTATCGGAGGAGCAATGAGACCAGTTTCGCTTTATTTTTGTGTTGCAGCAAATGAACAAGCCTCAGTGTGAATAATGAATGGCAAGCAAGCGACTCAGTGCAAATGAATGCGTGTAGACCTCTCTGATTGCCCCGCTTCAGTCCTTCTTTTCCACTTCCTAATATCCACTCTCTACTCTAGCTCTTCCTTTCCATCTCTTTCCTATCTTCGTCTGCTCTGTTATTCCCATCTTCGTTCCCTCCACACACCTACCATATTCTCCTTTATCCCTCTTATTCGGCCCTTCTCTTTCTATGCCCCTTTTATTCCCCTTTTTTTTCATTGGCGCCCACTTCGCCCCCCCCCCCCCCCCACCCCCCAACACTTGAACGCCCCTTACATGATCTTGTGTAAGCCTATGCAACCTCTAATCCACGGGACAAAGGTGTACTGACGGGCCCTCCTTTAATGCCCTTCGTAACTTGTTGCAACTCATCACACTCCCCTTCTCTCACCTACCCCCCCCCCCTCCCTCCAATCGGCAGGGATATCTTCCACTCTCTGACGCCCATCTGTACTCGGAGGGCGCGCTCACAAAGACACATTTCAAGCCCATTTAATCGCTATACAAAATCCGCACTTTTTTCCCGCCTGCTCTAAATTGGGACATTCATTTCCTTGTTTTAGATTAGATCAGTGCCAACCTGCCCCTATCCCCCCATGGCTCCTCTTCTCGTCTCTCTTTCTCCCTCCTTTCACCTTTTTTTCTTTCTTTTCCATACCCCTCTCACTATTTATATTTCTTCCTTTATTCTGCTTGTGTCTCTCTCGTTCTCTTGTTCGCATTCTCTTCCGTTTTACTCTTCTCTGCATCCTTGGGCGTAACTCCTACCCTTCCTCAGAATACTACGCCATAACACATTGAACTATCATTCATCGCTAAAAGATATTTCATAATAAGCGTACAGCATTAATATCACTTATCATATTATAGTCACAGATTTCGCACCACTTTCGCACCACAAATATGAAAGTGAATTTTCAATCGTACGCCTATACTGTTCCCAACGTCCTTCCCTTTGATTTGCAGCTTCACTTTCGTCTGTTTTTCTTTTTTCCCTATTTAAGCCTAGATGAAAAAAATGTTGAAATATCTTCATTCTGTGCGCTTATAAAAAGAGCAAAGCGAGATATAATACAGTACATAGTCAGCAGTTACTTTCAATAGCAGTCTGAAGTGAATACCGATCGAATCTGAATTAATTCTCTTAAAAATGATACCAAATACGACAAAGAACATCAACGGCCTGCTGTGTTCACACCCAATGCATCAGTGACACCACACCATCTCTGTAG
>BOPN01004553.1:2500-5000 GCA_017312705.2 Penaeus japonicus
CTTCCTTATTTTAATGAACGCAAATTCAGGACATACTGGGTTACACGATGGTGTGGAGATGAAGGATTAAGGGTGAGAATACGTTGGGTATAGAGTAGCCTGTACGGAAATTATAATGTATATATGGGTAAAAAAAACATTGAGTATCGATGAAATATCCATGATATTAATAATGATTACACATATAGTGTTATTGATGGAGCATCTTCTAGCAAACATTTTGTAATTCATATAAGACAAATATATCCAGATACAGAAATAACAAGAGATTTTCCTTGTGAGGTCATTTTCATGGGCGTCGGGCATACCGCCGGCGATAAGCAGAGGAATTAAAGATAAAAGCTCCGTTAAGGCGATCACAGATAAAACAAGAATTAGCTACAAAAAGGACTAAAACAAACACGAAATGGTTACATCCTTTTCGTTTTTCCTTTTCGTTCGGAGAGGAATCCTTGTTGGATTCGAAACGTCATGATATGTCATTTTTCTAATTGCGACTGGTTCATGTCACAATCGCATTACTATCTGGCCGGAAGTAAGCTTTGTGGGTGACCGAAGCAACAGAAGTCACTATAGTTAAATTTTCAACAATCAAAAAATGTATCAAGTGGCGAAGCACTCCCTCGCTGATGATTTCTGCAACAAACAGCCAGGAAATAACGGCAGCCCCTTTCCTCCAGCGCGCACCAAACGCATTACGAGCAGATGGGTCGGATTGAGGGAACGGTGGTGGTGGATGGACATGCGTATATCCTCCGCCTGGACTCCATGCGCGACCACAGTTACGGTAAGCCATTGATTTGCATATTATTCGCTTGTGTCTGTTATCCCTTATGTGCTAATACTAATGTACTTATAAGAATACGTGTAAATACACAAATGTGTATATACTTGTGTAATATATCTACTATAAATGCAAAAGCATATAAATATATATGCATTCATAGTGTAAGTGGCCGAAAGGGGCGGTCAGCAGGTGTTTCTCGACAGAGTCTCGTTCAGGTTGAGGTGCCAGGGTGACACCTTGGTAGCAAGGAGAAGTTCAGACGAAGGTTCAGGTTAACAGGGTTTTATTCTTGGCAGCCACAGTACAAAGTTGTCTAGCACCGTCCCCTGGTGTTCCTTGTCTGGTGAGATTCACCAAGAGGAGCGTCTATATTCGGGCCCGTAACTTTGTTTACATGATATCATGAGTGGCCCTACATGACGTCGACGGAGGCCTGGACTACCATATTTGGTTCGGTAGAGTCAGGCCGCCGAATGCCTGGGTTGTACAGTCTAGGCGGGAATGTCACCACAGGGAAATGTCGAGACGGGAATGTCAACACAGGGAAATGTCGAGACGGGAATGTCACAACAGGAAAATGGTGAGACGCGCTCGGGCAGTCTGCATGAAACGTAGATGTATATATATAGATTTAAACAAAGACATTAAGACTAAATTAATTAATACAGCTATATAGATGCATTAAGGTTAATAGTAATGGTTATAATAATATGGCTATACATGTAGCAAAGAAAGTTTAATATAAATGACAGAGATGCATATACAATTATATCCACATAGATAATACACCCACTCTCACCAGTCTGTACATATATGGATATAATGTACAGTATACATTATCTCTCTGCTTGGAGGAAGAAGGAAAATGTAATAAGAAAGGCCCAGCGTTGCCTGGACCTCATGTCTGAGGAATGCTGCAGGGTCGGGCTTAAAATCTCAGCAGCCAAATCGAAGGCAATGGCTCTGAAGATCAATGCCCACAATGAGAGGTTGAAGTCCAGGGGCTAGAGCTAGAGTGGGTTCTCGTCTTCCAGTACCTGGGGGTATGGGGTGACCTTCCGTTCTGAGAATGAGTATCTGATAGACCGGACCAAGACAAGACTCTCTGTCATGAGAGCTCTGTCAGGGCGGCGCCTACTGGCTGGGCAACGTGCACTAAGTGCATTCTATGTGCACGCTGTCCGTCCCATTTTGGACTACGCCTCTGTCGCCCTGATCACGGTCAAGCCTGGACGCAGAGAGGGATTGATCTCATGCAAAATGAGGCTGCCAGTCATCCAGTCTCCTCCGGACTTGGAGCAGAGACAGAAGGTTCGCAAATTGCAAACAACTCGTGGTTGTCTCACACAGCCAGGGTGTTAATACGCTTCGAGCTCAAAGAAACATTATTGGCCAAGGGCATGGACTCCCCCACCCTGATTATATCACACCCTCGGCGTGGGCGATATCCTTGGTAGTTTCCTGTAATGAACCTGACAAGGAGAAAGACACAGTATCCTCCGTCTCAGTTAAGGGGTGAGGCGGAGGGAAACATTGCATCACTCACCCCGCCGACTGGTATAACCTATTTCACGGATGGTTCTGTAGATCCCACTACTCGAACAGCAGGCGCCAGTTTTGCAGGCAGGGATGTAACGAGAGCTATGCGGATACCAGACAATGCCTCGTCGCTACAGGCAGGGGCTGTCGGTATCATGGGAGCCTTAGCCAATG
>BOPN01004553.1:17500-20000 GCA_017312705.2 Penaeus japonicus
TCCTATTATCACCCCGTTGAATAGCATATTAACCCTCTCTGGACGGGTGGTACAGTACTGTACCGCTCATTCAAAAGCCCAGTGGCCGGGCGGCACAGTATTGTGCCAGCCATTCAATTGATTTAGGCCTAATAATTCGAACGCCCCGGCATTGTGACATTCAAGGCTAGAATGCCCCTGTCGTGGATGGGTTAAATACAAAAACCTCCTATTATCACCCCATTGAATCAGGGGAGGGAGGGAGTTGCAGCATGGTGAGATCTCACACTTGTTCTAGCTGGCGGGAGCGGCATTAGGCAAATATAAGCCCTAGCGCGAACCATCACAAACCACTAAAAGATTTATCAAACTCATTTGGCCTTTGCACAAAAATGCCAAGGTATAGTTTATCACATGTTCACAAATGTGTTTAAATCACTGTCTATACCAATTTATTAAAGATAATCATTCCAAAATTTTGAAAACATAAGCACTTGTGAATATTTGCAGAATATTCATAAGCACACAATACTTACTTGGGTTGATGATTTCCTTAAGTCATGCACTTCTTTGGTTAGGCGCTGAATCTCCATGTCTCGCTCATTCAGAGTATTAAGAGATCGTTGCTGCTGCATTGCCAATTGTTGTTCTAATGCAACCATTGCTACACGATTTTCACTTTCAACACGGCGTAGATGACTTTCATGGGATGTTCGTAAAGATGCTATTTCCTGAAATTCAATTAAATGTTTGTAAGTGAGATTATATAACTAAAATTGAGTTGATTTTGTATAAAAGATTTCAAAAGCCAGATTTTCAAGACTTTGGGCCTGACCATATTTTTCTAGAATGAAGACTTTGCATTGTCTGTCTGTCTGTCTATCTGTCTCTTCTATTCCTCTCCCCTAACTCCTTCTCCTCTCTTCCTCTCCCCTCCCTCCAGCTCCCTCCTCTCCTCCTTCCCTTATCCCTCCCTCCCTCCCTCCCTCCCCTCTCTCTCTGTTTCTTTCACTGACATTATCTTAGCCTACCAGGTGATTTTGATCAAGGTATGGTATTTCCCTGGCTAATCCACTGTGTCATGAATCAAGGGAAGAACATAGTTTATACTTTTTCTACATCTTCACTTATGGAGCAACTTAACTCAAATGCAACAAGGTTCAACACTACTTTCTTCCAGGTGGTAATGTTTTATAATAATATGTTGTTTATAAGATTTAGAAAAGTAGTTTAGGAGTAATGGAAAGTAAGCACGGCAGCAAAAGGTTACGAGAGGCTATACATGCTACCCTTCTACACCTTACCTCCCTAAATGCTAGTATTTGATGAGCATGAGTGTCAGCCGCTAGCTGGGCTGCTGTAGTTAAATTACGAATTTTCTGTCGCAGTTCTTCTAGCTGTTTTCCACATTCTCCTCTACACACATTTTCTCCAACAGTTCTGTAAGTGAAGATAAAAATTCAAAGGAAACCTAATATACTCCAGTCTTTAATGTATTAACCCATTGGTCGCGGTATTAAAAAAATGTTTGTGCAGTAGGATGGCTTATTTACATGTCTGGCACGGTGCCATCTGCGTCTATGACCAACTCTGCCTTTGAAGCAAATCATGCCATCCACTGCTAAAGGGTTAACAGCTAAAAATCTAATTTCAAAAATAGAAGAACCTCTACATATACCATGATTATAAAAACATATTTTTAGTCTAATTTCCAGAGCTCTAGCTTTTGACTTTGAAACATTCTTTAAGGTAAAAATGCCCCCACCCCCACCCCCACCCCCACCATAATAGCCCAAAGTGAAGAAAAAGGAAGAAAGAGAAGAAGAGAGCATTAACCTGGTTGGTAACCTTACCACACTCCAAGTCAAACTAACAAAATAATGTTGGCTGAATTTCAGTAAAAAATAATATGTTCTCTATTGCATGTGATGATGACCAAATTTAGATGAGTCTTTTTAAGAAAAATGAAAAAAAAGCTTCTAAAAGAGATAATACATAAAGAAGTAAATAAAAATACATAAGCAAAACAAGACTGAACATGTATTTTGTCAACAAGACAGTTCCAATTAGAATACTTCAGCAATACAATCCTCAACCCTTTTCTCTTTCTTCCTATGTATGTTTCTAATATCATGATACTGATTACTTTTATAATACTATTCAGGTTTCCATAAACTGCCATATCAAAAATTATGTAAAAATGGTACCAGCACCAATAATCTATTTGCCATGGTAATACTGCATTGATTTCCCTCCCTGTAATAGTACTACTATTCAAAACCACATTGGGCCTACCAGATATTTAAACAAAATGGTAATTTGAGATATTAACAATATTAGAAACACTTACTCTGACTTTTGGTTGGCAATGATCTTGTAATTTTCAAATTCTTCCTTCAAACAGTCATATTCCTGCTGGCAATGTGAGTGAATGTTCTCACCAGCACACAGAATAGCTGTCATGTGAAATACATGAATAAGTTAGTATATTTTTAAAGGAATGTTAAAATACAATCATGCA
>BOPN01004553.1:27500-30000 GCA_017312705.2 Penaeus japonicus
CTCAAGTAGTAGGTCTTGACAGCAGATTGATTCCTTTAGATACTACCATTTTCCGCAAGAAAAGGCAGGCAACTATTGGTAAAAGAGATGACACTCTAGCTTCATTGAAGATAACCAATATGAATAAAAACATGTCATAACCTCAGAGAATTAACAGAAGTGATTGATTTTTATGAGGATATAAATAATGAGGTTCGTTTTCAGTGGCCAATTAACTTTAATGCTATTGACGGGTAACCATTCATGACCTACTGAACAGACATGCAAAATTATTTTGTCTTGAGTCCTTAAAAGAATTTAAAAAACATAATATTGCCTAGGATATTTGTGCCAGTTGGTGTTAGGTGGTTAGGTTATATGTGTTCATCATTACACGTTTTTATATCACTTGATGTTGTACTTGATAAATTATGAAGTATTGAAAATGCTGATTTGCCATCCAAGACAAAAGTTGGCTTGAAAGACAATTTGATTAGATGCTTGGGGACATTGCAAAAGAACCCTACTGTTATCAAAGGTATCTTCGAGTTCTCCAAGATCCATTTCTTTTGCTGGCGAAAAGCTGTCATTAGTACAGAGCCGACAATATTTCAGACAGCATTTGGGGGTCTTAAATGTGTTCAGAAGTAGGGATCAGATTAGGTTTGCAAATCCTACTTTGCATCCATCAGTAGATATCTGCATAACACAGATGTCATTTTCATGCCACTCTCTCACGATGGTGACAGCATACATGAGGTATTTGGTATGCTGAAAATGGAATCGGAAAAAGCTGGATATACAAACCAGCCAAACATGAAGGATCGAATTTGGTACAATTTTTCCTATATGTTATGGAACCTCACCACAGAAAAGTTTGTGAATGTCCCAGTTTTTTCGGAAAGAGTGTTTAGTTCTCCTTTGTTCCATTATATATGGGATATCAAATACATGGTAATTGCGGATAGGGGAATATAGTACATGTGAGAAGTTGTTGCATATCATAGATATTGCCAATAAAAGATACGTTTCTATTTTGTAATATACTTTCACCATGTGTAATATTATGCTTAATTGTAGAAAATATAATCTTAAAAACTAGAATTATACTATACACGATTAAATAAATCAACATAATTTGAATACATCGTTAAGTAATTACTGCTAAAATGACGAAGAGAATATAGAAAACGGGAATTTCACCCCAGACTAATCTAATTATTTAATCATATTTTTCGTATCTTTGAGTTAAAAGTGCAATAGGTAAATATTGATAAAAACAAATAAAAATGGTATCACTAGTCATGAAAAAATAAATGGAGCCTACTTCTGAACAGTCCCCGTGAATTTTAAAGATTTTTCAAAAATCACCAATTATTGAAATACCCTAGTGTTGGTGTGTGGGTGTGTTGGTGTGTGGGTGTGTTGGTGTGTGGGTGGGTGAGTGGGTGTGTGAGTGGGTGTGTGAGTGAGTGAGTGAGTGAGTGTGTGAGTGAGTGAGTGAGTGAGTGAGTGAGTGAGTGAGTGAGTGAGTGAGTGAGTGAGTGAGTGAGTGAGTGAGTGAGTGAGTGTGTGAGTGAGTGAGTGAGTGAGTGAGTGAGTGAGTGAGTGAGTGAGTGAGTGTGTGAGTGAGTGAGTGAGTGAGTGAGTGAGTGAGTGAATGAGTGAGTGTAGAACTTAACAACCTATGATATATAATACACACTTTTCATTAAGTTACACACTATTTCATTACCTATAACATATAATGCACAAAAGTCCTCACTTATCATATCAATGATTACCTGCTCATTATCTTTTTGCTGACTGTTAGCTGAAGACTCAGACTGTGCTGATCCATTTTCCTTTTCTGTTGAATTCTGTTGAACTTCTGTATCTGCATTTTCTGTTTTTGTCTGAACTGATGTCAGAGCAGACAAACTTGCTTCCAAAACTTCCTTCTCTTTAAGCAACCCTTTGTATGCTCGTATAACATCTGAGAAATACATTTATTTTAATGAGTCATTAAAAAAATAATAATTAAAAATTACATGGTCAAGTTCTTGACCTGTAATAATTAAAAGGTTTCTGATCTGTAATTATTGAAAATATAATTCTATGTATATATAAACCAAAGTTGCCCCTAAAATCATGAATTCAGTTTTCTTTCAAAATCATTTTCTTGTATTCTACTTGACTGATAAGTGGTAAATTATTTTAATATATACAAAGAATGTATTTTAAAGTCTTGGAAGAGTTTGAATTTTTTTCAGGGAATCATAAGAAAAATGTTATTTGGGAATAAAAATTAGATAGCTTGTATAGCTGAAGTTTACAGGGTTGGAGGCCAGGGATGGGAGGCATTTGCAATAAGCCTTTTAGTGTCGAGACAAAAGACTGTTTCCGAGTGACATCAAATGTAAGTAGTATATTTTTAGTTAGCAAATAAAGAGCAGATATATTCTGTATACACCATTTCCTGGGATTACTCGCTATTGAATTGTAGTTTGGCAGGTCCTGTTACCTTGTTTGGTACCCTGTG
>BOPN01004553.1:32500-35000 GCA_017312705.2 Penaeus japonicus
AGTTTGTGACGGAAATGAGCATTAGATTGGTTATCAGATCAAAATACAATATGTAAGTGAATCTTTCTTTATTTGCCACATATATTTTCTTGTGTACTCTGTACTCTTCCATGCCGTTAGGACCCATACCGTTGTTTTATATGGTTTCCTTGGGTTAAAACTGCTATGCATGCACAGTAGAGATTAGAGCATACACCCATAACCCAAATTGTTCTTATCAGCGACGTGGGGCATTTCTGCATAAATACCATTGCTAGTTCCCTTCAGCTAATCTGGAACTAATCAACATGTGTACTTTCTTTCCACCAAGTTAGCTAACCTCAGTATGCAGCCTTTTCCTCTTTCGTCGTCATTCACGTCACTCCGTCCTGATTGGTCGTATGTTGGTGCAACTTGTCAGAGCGACGTGACAGGGATCATATGTATAAATATTTACTAATTCTATGTGTGGGGATTAAATTGCTAACCTCTAGTTAGAGTATATATATAAATGGCTGATTTTATAAAAGCACAATTAATTTACAAATTTTGAGAAAAAAAATGTTTCACTAAGAATCTGTGTAGAAAGGTATGTCGAGAGGTACATGCAAAAGTATTTCAGAAAGAAAACATTCTCAATAATATTGTTTTTGTTTCTATATTACAATTTTCATATTCTGTTCTATCTAGAAATGTAATATGTGCAGTACAACCATGTAATATGTCGAGTACAACTACATCGCCTCTCTCATCTCAGACAGAAAGTGGTCACAATTTTGGAAGTAATGCTTTACATAGATTTAAAATCATATTATCTAGCTACGTAACAGTGTAGCGAAATTGTAGCTGTCTTTTATTTTGTTTTAGGGTCAGATGTGCGCCACTGAGCAAGTTTTGTGCAAGGACGCTCATGCAAGTGAATGTGAACCTACCGGAGCGGCTTTCTGGCATAAAAAAAAAAAAGTCCAACACACAGTTGTATTCCTTCAAATATGCATAATTTAGGTTTTCACCTTTTATATATTCCTTGGAGACTCTAGATACCAATTTTGTATGATGATATCAAAATTGGGTTGTACATTTTTATTTATTTATTTTCTTGTTATCATTTGATCAGGTAGAGATTACAATCTAAGGTCTGGGAGATGGGGGAAGGTGGGGGAGCGGTAATATCATAGTAACATGAAGTTGTTTTCCTACTTGTCAGATAATGAATGCCGTGTCTGTGACCTCAATATGTAACAAGAAACATAAAGTGTTCCTGACATCATTGGGACACATGGGCATGTAAAATCATGCACATTGGACAGTAGTCATGTTCTGTCATTCGGAGTAATGAAGATGGATTTCTGTTTCCTCTTTCGAATTCAAAGGAAAAGCAATAGAAGGGTTAATAGCGACGATGGACTCTATGCTACATGTCACCAAAGACAAGATCCAACTGAACAAAATGGTTGTAGAAGCTCTCATGGATAAAACGTTTTATTAAAAATTGACACAGATTTGACCTCTAATCATGGGGAAACTGCCCCCATTATTGTTCAGCGCGCAATAGCTTGATGGCAAAGTTATAAATGACCAGATCATTTCTGATAAAAATCACGTTTTTTTTCTTTATTTCTAATGTTTCACATATATGTATATTTGCCATGAACATGAACTCGCCACAAGTGAATCAAGTAGTAGATAATGTAGTAACAAGCACTTATGCGTTCTATAGTTCATAAAACCTCTCCACTAGATCAGTTACTGTTGTTGCCGTTTTTGACACGGAAAAAACGGCCACTGAAAGCTCTGCAAAGCTCTTTGTTGCAGGTGATAACCACAGCGGAACTGGATGAAGTTTGCATATCTGCAAAAACGCTTCCGTGTTTGTTTTGGTAAAATATATTATGCAACTTACAAACTCATGACATACTCCACCAACATCGAATGAACACCGCCAGTGGTCCACTGACGTGAAGCCTTTTCAGGTGTGTCACCAATACTTGACTGGATCTTTTGTAGTAATAAAAACATGGTTTTAAGAGCGCCACCCCGGATATGGGACACGTACTCGACAGAAGGGCAAATTTAAGAAATGCTAGAATCCCAGTAACTGTGAAACGGTGTTCTTCTATGGAGAGAAAGCCATCTCTTAGGATTCACGTTAAGCAAGGGCAGTTAAGTGAGGTTTCCAGTTTAGTTGGAAAGTAACTGAAAGTCTAAGTTAAGGGAGAGAATTATGTAGATCCACATCATAACCACTCATATAGAGGGTGTTGTTTGTATTATATGACTATTTTAATTGTTCTAATTTGATTAGGTTTGACCACGTTAACCTACCCCACTGCTCAATCACTGCCATATCATGGGTGAGAAGTGAAGTTGAGATTTTCCTTTTGAGATAAATGTTCTCGCTGGCTGTCTTGAGAATCAAAGGAAAAAAGAGTGACGCATGCAGAGGAATGGATGTGACAGAAGATGGAAGATAGGTCGTTGAAGAAGAGCAAATGCAAGACAGGAGAACACAGATCCCAAC